>JAJJMA010303005.1:0-19540 GCA_023529015.1 Papaver nudicaule | reverse complement strand
TACTTCTTCAATATGTCTTCTTCAAAACCATATCTTCTGCAAACCGGATCTAAATCCTCGCCAATATCTTTTCTCATCACTCAAATCCAAACCACATCCTTAAAATCACTTCCATTTGCATCACTGGTACAATTTCGAGACGAGAATCGCAAGGGGAAATCTGGTTGTACCGAAGAATAATTTTGGTCTGAAAATTTTAGCACAAAAATCTCTTCTTCGATATCGGCTATATTCCATTCAATAGACGTAACAATTCTGATTTATTCTATTTTGTTGAATTAAAGACTATGTTGGCTGCAATTGAAGAAAAGGTTGTTGAATTGGTTGTGATGATGTGTGAATTACTTGATTTTGTCAAAGATTATCATCCGTTTATGATTTCTGCACAAATTTGAGAAACTAAATTTGCTCCTAGTAATGTTAATTAGATGAAGACTGAAGACATTGAATATTGTTCAACTCTTGATCAGCAACAACAGGGGATAATATTGGGAAAGTCTTACAGAAGAAAGGAACTGTCATTCGTCCTCCTCTTTCTTTGAAGCTCAAGGTAATCTTCTTTCCTAGGGTTTTTGATTTCCAATAATGGGTTCTTGTTGAATTTCTGTATTTCTTGAATCAATTTCTGAATCATAGGTCAATTGAGCAAGAAGAAATGTTGGATTGGGCTTGATTGGATGTTTTGTTGTACCACAATCCCTTTTGTTGTATGTTGGTGTTGCATTATAGACATGTTGAGTTTGAGATGTTGTTACAGAGAAGCTTGATTTTGATTCATACTTTTGTGTCATTATGCTTGGTATATCTTGTTAGTGTTTCATGGTCAGTGTTGTTCTATTGTCAAAACTGGGTATATTATAGAATGTCAAAGTGATTGTTGTTAAACGTATTTAGGTGGTGAAGGCATATGCGTTCAATAAAGCTTGGATTACAGGTTTTCTTACGGATATATTTGGAGCTGTGTTGATGTTAAAGGCCTTGTCTTTAGCTCCAGTGAGTTCAATTCAGATAATGTTATTTTGTATTCTGGCGTTCAATTGGTTTCTGAGCATTTATGTAGAGTTGTATGAGTATTGTATCTTGATAATCTCTTTTTTCTACTTACTGCAGGTTTCTGTTATACAACTAGTTTACGGGTATGGACTTTCCATACTCTGTTTCTGTTTCCATTTTTATCTGAAGGAGGTCATGAATGTTATTGATTGGGTTGGGATTGTTCTACCAGGTGTTGGTAATGTCTGTCATAACTATGTGAGCTTTTCTCTTGTTAAATATTTGGTTATTTAATTTATTGTTGGGCTGTTTTTGTGATGAGAGTGTTGTGGAACTTGCTGGTTTTACTTCTGCAACATCCCTTTTGCTGGAACACATTACATTTGTACAGGATCAGACTTGTCTTATGATTGATTAATGTAAATGTAACTCATGATTGATTGGTCTGTGGTCTTGTGACTAATCATTTTTCATTTCAATTCTTGTTATTTTAGATTTCATAATGCTCTGTAATTCATTTAGTGTGGGTTAGTTCAATTCAGTGGCGTCGTTTCATTTTAGGAGATTAATCGGCACTTATATTGGCATATATGGACCGATTGTAAACATAAACGGTTCATAGGAGCACTAGCAATCACCGATTATGGATCAATTAATGTTCGATAACATAATCGGTCCTTGTATTGGTGTATATGTGTCGATTCTGGACTGACCTAAACTTGATCGGTGCTAAGGATCTACAGAATGGACCGATTACGGAGATCGGTCGTTAATAGTCAATTTAACAACCGATTATGTCAGTCGTTTACCAGATACGAAAAATGACTGCAACAATCGGTCGTTAATAGTCTATTTAACGACCGTTGATGGACCAATTAACGACCGATTATGCAAGTCGTTTTCCAGATATGAAAAATGACAGCAACAATCGGTCGTTTATGGACCATTTAACGACCGATTATTGCAGTCGTTTTCAGGAATGAGGACTTAAAATAAAATCGGCTTATGTTTGTCATTGTATCCACCGATTTTTTTTTTTGCTAAGGGGTGGGTGTTAAAATATCCTTATTTTAACTTATTCTAATTTATTTCCATGGGGCCAAATACTCACTCATGGATCCAAATTTAGCCAGGTTTAGAGTATTATGATATAAAAAATTCCATGGTTCACAGTGTGAACTACTTTTTTTCTTTCTTTGATACACATGGTGAGTCACAGAAAAAATCAGTAGTTTAGTGATACGTTTGCTTTTGCTTCTTTCAGTACAAGATAAAATATCCAACATTGAGCAAGAATGAATCAAAATATTGCTATTATTTGGAAGAAAATCTTTCAGTTTCATGAGAGTATGGTGAAGTAGTATACATAAATTGAAGCACAATTAAAAATGCATCCCATAATGTTTGCTGTGGAAAAATTCAAACAAGTAGCATATGATATTAACTATTGAATTCCTCTGTGGTGTCAAAGCCAAAAAAACTACTATTGAATTCCTCTTGCACATACCTTGGATCAGATAAGATCATATTGTTTGTACCCAAAAAAATAAATTAAGCTCAAGTAACAATCACTGCGTTCACAAGAAGACCAAAACAAAAAAACTAAAATTCAAGACTTGAGACATTTTGGAAAGTATATACCACTGTCCTAAATAACCACGCGACACACTAGATAACGACTAATATCGCATTTCCATTTTCTTCTATAAATAAAGTTTCCCAAGAAACCAAAAGGATTCCATCTTTCCCTTCGCACTCTAAAAGTTAGTTTCCTTTTCTTTTCTCTTCTTCTCTGTAGACAAAAAAATGGAGAGTACACCAGCTTTAGATCGAGACATACCAGAGCTCGAAACAGATGATAAAGAGATAGATAACAATGGATTAAGAAAAAGAAGAAACGGAGTTACTACTGGCGGTAATGGTGAAGGTGATGAAGATGAGATGATGCCATCAATTGAGAAAGTATTTGAGAATGAAATAGTACCAACATGGCAACAACAATTAACTGTTAGAGCATTTGTTGTGAGTTTGATACTAGGGATATTGTTTAGTTTCATTGTTATGAAACTGAATCTAACAACTGGGATTATACCTTCTTTGAATGTATCAGCTGGTTTATTAGGTTTTTTCTTTGTGAAAAGTTGGACTAAGATATTGGAGAAATCAGGAATGTTGAAGCAACCGTTTACTAGGCAGGAAAATACTGTGATTCAGACTTGTGTTGTTGCTACTTCTGGTATTGCTTTCAGTGGTATGTTCTTCTTCCTTCCTTATCAACTCTTTTGATTTTTATTTGGTATAAGATTCTTTTTTAGTGATGCACATATATTTTAGGAAATTGATTGATTGAAGAAGATTCATGATAAGGATTGCCTGGTTTTGTGTCAATAATTACAGTAGCTTAATCAAATTTTAAAATGTTTGACCGATTGTTAATTGACTAAAATATCCTTGATGTTTTCTGAATTTTTAATTTTTGATAAAAATTTCACTGCCTGTTGGGGTAATGGTTTGGAATTTCTCTCTGTCTTTTTCTAGAAAAGCGTAACAAAAAATACAAGAATATTGAAAAAGGAATTGTCATTGTCGTTATCCTAGTTTTGAAGTTGGGGAGCCTTGGTAACTGTTTTCTTGTACGTAACACTGTTGACAATCTTCATGTTTTAAAGTGAAAATGTTTTCGTAGAGCATGGTAATTAAACAAGATTAGTGCAATCTATAGAATTAGAAATCCTAAAAGAATTTTTATACCTGGGCTTCAGTATTGGGATAATCAATACGGATTATAAGAATTTTCAAGTTCATCTAAGAATTTTTACATCTGTTTAAAAACAAATATAAGAAATTATTCACATGTTAAGGAACAGTATCTAGTCTGCACATATGGAAATTATAAACCCCTGAGGGAAAAAAAAAACTATAGTCTGATTTGAACAATTTTATTGAATTATTTTGGAAATAATGGACCTCCTACGAATTACGCAATCTCTAAACAACTCCCACGTTAGTAGATTATGATTTTTATGTGAAACTCATCATTTCTGAAAGTGTTTGTTGTTTGTTCAAATTAGCGTATAGCTTTTTGTGGGAGTTTAAAATCTCAGTCTGTCTGTGTAAATATGCTTCAAGTAATTTTTTTATTTTTTTAAGGTGATGAATTAGCTGGTGTGGGACATGTGATGTGATCCCCACTTTAATTGGATCAGATTTGATAAGCCAGAATCCAGGTTCCAGTCCACTAGTGCTTGATTGCATAGTAGACTTTTACATTTTATATTGGAAGTTTTGGGCCCACATCTCTTAAAAAAGAGTCAAGCATTCCGCATGCTAACTGTGCAGCTGGATGATGTTGACTGAGAGTCTATGTAAGTGTAACAGCTAAATTGTTGGACTTAATACAGTAGGAGGCAATTAAGTTGATGTATTATTGGTGAGGTCCTAGTTGATTGACTTAATAGCAGGCAGCTAATTTTTTTTACTTTATAGCCAGCAGCCAAATTGTAACAACTTGGCTGAGATTTCAGATAACAGGTAGTTTTTAATAATCCATTTATACTCTTCAACTGAGCTCGAAAAACTCTTTTTGGAGGTGAATGTCATGTGCCACTGGGATAGATCCTTGTGGCATATGACATTCACTCCAACTAAAGATTTTCGGATTCAGTTTTGGGGTTTAGGTTGGATGACATTTTGCAACTGTAGTCTGGATTTTGAATTTCTTAGTTCTAGTGTTGACCTTATCACAGAACCCCCGACTCTAGGGCCATTATCTAATTTGCAACAATTTGACATGATTTTAGATCATTCAGATTCATACTAGTTTCAGAATTGACGGACAATATAATTTGATGTTTGCTTACTTAATGTTTAAATCTTACTTGTCTAAGCATCATGTGTAAAACTATGCATGTCGCTTTTGTTAAGTAATCTGTGATGAAAACTTAGAGTCAGGTGTCTCCTTGAATAAGTGGTTTCAGAAACACAAAGTAAAACGAATGGCTAGACATGAATCATGACTAGATGCCAGCAGAAAAGTCTTATTTCCAAGTAGTACTGTCCTATTTGAGGACCTTAATTAGGAATGAATGTTATCCATTCACTTCTTCTAAGTTCACAGATTTCACGTCTCTACTTGTTGGGAAATAATTTTTATGGGAGTTATTTTGCTGTTTTTAAAACCAAAAGGAGAGAACATAATTCTTGTGAGTGAGACAGTCTGGAATATGTACGGATAGATGGAAGAGTGGAATTTCAGAATGTGATTAGCAACTTTTCTAACTCTCTGCAATAAAAAAAGTGGACCAGTCTATGGGCCCAAACTTATCCTTCTTGAAGGTAAATTGTGTGATTTCGCAAAAACCACCACCTTCACAACAATTGATTACTGGAGTTTCAAATCAGTGCAACACTGTAAAAGTACCCTTTGGTGTAAACAGTGCCGTTTCATCATTTTTGTGTCGATTATTGCAAACTGGCAAATGAGGGGTTGAGATTCTGAATACGGCTTCTGAGCCATGTAGATTATGCTTTCTAGAAACAGTTGCTAGTTATTTGTTTGTCGGAAAGAGTCATCGTGATTTCATTAAACCAGAAAATTAAATGATTTCTCTTCCATGGACATACATCTATAGAGACACTTGAGTGTTACAAGATATATGATCTGTAGTGTTTAAGATCTCTGTCTTTTGTTCACCAGCCTTTAATTGGTGAACCATGCTAGGACTGTGTACCATAAAAAGAAATCAATGTTTTTAGTATCGCTCAAGTTTATGCCTATACTAAACCAACCAAACATCATTTTAAGAGGCCAAGCTGGGCTTAGTGGTTTAGCAAATTCTAAGTCATTGTTGGCCAGTTTTGTTCGCTGATTTGCTGCATCTGAGTTGACCTGAAGTCATATTATAGTTTGTTCGTTTCTTTTCTTCTAGCAATGTTCTACTTGGGTTTGGGTCAGATAAAATGTCTGACTCAAGGGTTGCAAAATAAAATAAAAAATATGTCCGATTCGATGGACATCCATCTAACTTAACAAAAACGACATATTATCGTATTGATAGTTAATGAAATTTGGGTGTGCTACAAAATGACGAGCACATTGTTTCACTCGTCTAAATCATCGGTTGTTTTATGTCATTTTTGTTAAGTTAGATGATTGTCAACTGAGTCTCATATAATTTTTATTCAACTTCAGGGCTCTCGCGTTAAATGTTTTATCTGACTCAGACCCTAGTTAGGCGTTCCAGAAAAAAGTTGTTACCAAGTAATACCGAATCAGCCAAAAAAAAAAAGAAAAAAAAACACGACATCTTACATTCTGTTGGTTTTCAGGGTTGGGATGGAATCCAATCCTAAAGCCGCAACTCATCCCAGAAGAGGTTAATAAACTTGGGAGATAGTTGTGATGTTTCTTAGGTGCCTCATTTTTAGCTTCTGTTTCCTGGGTTGGAATTCAATTTGAATTAGATCTTAATTTGAAATTCGTTTACTTCGTATCATTTAGCATCTCACTAGTTACGCCAAGTTATTTAATATTCCTTCCAGTAAAGAAGTCAAATTATGTTGGTAGGTATGATAGACATCCAATTCAAAGACAGCCTTACATGAGGATCTGAATATGTTTTTCTCATGCAATCAAGTGATGTCTTAGATATGGTTTTCAGAGTCTTCAGTTTAACTTGCATTACATATATTTATGCCACAGAGATGTCCTTTTATTCTTATAAAAAACTTAATTTGTTGTTGAATATGGATTTTGAATTTTTCTTTTTTATGAATTGATAGGGGGTTTTGGAAGTTACTTGTTTGGTATGAGTGAAACCATTGCCAAACAATCAACAGAAGAGAATAGTGCACAGAACATTAAGAACCCATCTTTAGGATGGATGATTGGATTTCTCTTCGTCGTTAGTTTTCTTGGACTCTTCTCCGTCGTGCCTCTGCGAAAGGTAAAAAACGATAAATCATTAAGTTTGGGTTTAAAAAAAAATGAAGAAGAAGCTCATTCTTTTTAATTTCCTTTCTTTACTTGAGTGATGCATCATGCATCTAGTCATGAGTGTGTTGATTTATAAGTAGCTTCGGGTATGCTTTTTTGTGCAGATCATGGTGATAGACTTTAAGCTAATCTACCCAAGTGGTACTGCCACAGCGCATCTTATCAACAGCTTTCACACACCACAGGGTGCTAAACTGGCCAAGTAAGATTTCTCCGTAAACTCACTAGTGTGTGTATCAAACCCAATGAATGCATATTATACTTTAGAAATACTGAGTGAAATGTGGAAAGAGATAACTGAGCAGTTACTTCTTACATAGTGCAAGGTTTCAGTTTATATATTTTATGACTTGGTTGAGTTATTTAAGATTTGAGTTAATAAACCCAAAAAAGAAAAGACGAACCACAATTTGATTATACTTCTGAAGTTGTGCCAAAATTGATTACAACAAGAGGCATGCAAGTAAGTTTGGCCAAAATAGTTCGACTGTGTTTAACTGAAATGGTTCCACGTATACTTTTGAACTCCTGGATTTTCTCACCTTTTATTCTGCTTTTCAGGAAACAAGTGAAGGCGTTGGGGAAGTTCTTCTCATTTAGCTTCTTGTGGGGTTTCTTCCAATGGTTTTTCACTTCTGGAGACGACTGCGGATTTATAAACTTCCCTACGTTTGGTCTCAAAGCCTTTGAGAACAGGTGCGTATAAACTTTTAGATAAGAGTATAGACTGTACAAAGTAGAGCTTGAACTTAGATCCTGACTTACATTATTGAAACAGGTTCTACTTTGATTTCTCGGCTACTTATGTTGGGGTTGGAATGATTTGTCCATACATCATAAACATATCTTTGCTTGTTGGAGGTATTTTATCATGGGGAGTTATGTGGCCTCTTATAGAGACTAGGAAGGGAGATTGGTACTCTGCAGACCTCAAACCTAGCAGCCTCCATGGAATCCAAGGCTATAGGGTAATTAATTATTCTTTCATATCTCTTGTTTGTATGTGGCGCGTTCTTATTAATCTCTCATTAAACAGAAATTACAAAAATATTTTTGTTAAATTTTTCTTAGTGTTGGTTCAAAATTTGATATACCAGTTGTGTATCCTGACTTCAGTATCAGTCGATAGCTTGGCAGGGGCAGTTCAGCTTTTGTTTTTTCATTTGAACTAATGTTTGCATGTATGCTAATAACAGATCTTCATTGCCATAGCAATGATCCTTGGTGACGGTCTCTACAATTTCGTTAAAGTTCTAAACCGAACAATTTTCGGCTTACTTCATCAGCTACGAAACAGAGATGTACTTCCTGTCGCGGACCAACCACATACAGCCAATAAATCTATCTCTTACGATGACCAACGTAGGACTGAGCTCTTCCTCAAAGACCAAATTCCTACATGGCTAGCTGTCCTTGGATACATCAGCATTGCTGTTGTCTCCACGATCACTCTACCATTCATTTTTCACCAACTCAAATGGTATTATGTATTGGTCATCTATATCTTTGCGCCAGTTCTAGCTTTCTGCAATGCCTATGGATGTGGTCTCACTGATTGGTCACTTGCATCCACATATGGGAAACTGGCCATTTTCACTATTGGCGCTTGGGCTGGGGCTTCTCATGGTGGGGTCCTTGCTGGTCTTGCAGCCTGTGGTGTCATGATGAATATCGTCTCCACTGCTTCGGATCTGACGCAGGATTTTAAAACCGGCTACATGACACTAGCATCACCAAGGTATTCTAAGATATTATCATGTCACATAAGTAGAGAAATATGCATCCATTTTACCTTTAGCGTATGACAAATCATGAAACATGCATCAGGCATCTGACCGATCCATATAAAAAGCTTAGAAATACCATTTTTCAGGGAGTCTGCTTCAAAACTGATGGTCAAATGGCGTTTTAGTACCGTTCCATGAATTTCTAAATAATTTGTTTTTTAAATTAGCCAACAAGAATTTACTGATTCATCTATATAGTTAACGTTCTCCACCAATTCTCGTATTAAATTTAACGAAAAAATGTTTTCTTTTGTAGGTCCATGTTTATCAGCCAAGTTATTGGAACTGGCATGGGTTGTATAATATCTCCTTGTGTATTTTGGCTCTTCGTCAAAGCTTTTGACGATCTAGGGCAACCGGGGTCAGAATATCCAGCCCCATATGCTCTTGTGTACCGTAACATGGCAATATTAGGAGTCGAAGGTTTCTCAAGTTTACCCAAGAACTGCTTAAAGCTGTGCTATGGATTTTTTGCCGCAGCAATATTTATCAATGCAATTAGAGACTCGGTTGGAAAGAAGTGGTCTAGATTTATTCCGCTGCCGATGGCAATGGCAATACCATTTTATTTAGGGTCGTACTTTGTGATTGATATGTGTCTTGGGAGCTTGATTTTGTTTGTGTGGACGAAAGTAAACAAGGCTAAAGCTGATGCATTTGGTCCTGCGGTTGCCTCTGGTTTGATATGTGGAGATGGGATATGGACTTTGCCTAGTTCGATTCTTGCTTTAGCAGGTGTTAAGCCACCAATTTGTATGAAGTTTTTGTCTGCAAAAGTAAACACCAGAGTTGATAAATTCTTAAGTGGGTAGTGAATTAATAGAATTTATTTATAGGACCTGGTCAAAAGTAAAATATTTCGTTTCATGTTTTTCTTGAAATGTTTATAAAATGTATCTGTAGAATGTCAATATGTATGCATTATGTCGTCAAAGCAACGCAAGTCACAGTATCTTATCTTTATACTCTGGTACCAAAAACAGTGAAGTATAGGAAATGTAAGGTCTCAAAGCTGATTTCTTACTTCACAATCATTATGTGAATTTGATATCGATCTTTCTCTCTAGTCTTTATCTCCTTAGTTATCATGTTTGTCATGAATAATTTACCACTTAACCAGAATGTGCTGCACTTTCATTTGGTGCTTCCGGAGGTACAATAGTAATGTGGAAGGAAGGAATTTTGGTTATGGTGTTGGACCTTTTTCTGTTATGTTCCTGATGAAGTTGAGGGGGCTGTTTACCTCGGTGTATGCTCTGATCAGGGTTATTACAATAAGTGTCGGCAGTAATTAAGGGCAATTCATATGGATTCAACAAATTTTTCGTGTTTGTCATGTCAGGTGGACGTGCGAACTGTATTTGCCACTGTGGTAAAACGAAAGTAGCGGGCAAATTTAAGCCGGGTGGCACAAGTTATGTCCATAGCGATACTAACGTAGTGGAAACGTATAAGTTGGATAAAAGTTTCGATAAACGATGAAAACTAGTGTGAGATCAATAGATTTACAAAAGTAATAAGAAAACTAGAGAATAATAACTAAGAAATAACCTTGATAAATCAAATAATAATATTGAATGTGTGTCCTCTACAATACCAGGCCTTCTTATATATAGGCTTCAAGTTTCCTAATAATACTAGAACCAAGAAAAGGAAATCAAACCAAAGTAGGAAATCAAACTAAACTAGGAAATAAGCCAAAGCTAGGAAAAGGAAATCATAAATAAAGACATAAACTATAAATAGATAACTGTTTGACTTGCTGGATGTTCTACATCAGGCTCCCCTTCTTGAAGAGAACTCGACCTCGAGTTCGGTATAGGAAGAGACACATCGTCGCCGGGAAAATAAGGAAAGATATCCTTGACGTTGAATGTAGACGAGATGTTCATATTGGCTGGGAGGTCAACGACATACGCATTGTCACTAATCTTCTTAAGAATCCGCATAGGTCCAATCTTCTTGTACTTAGTCTTGTTGTAGGTACCTGTAGGAAAACGGTCCTTGCTCAAGTATACCATAACAAGATCACCAACATCATAAGACCGAAAACGACGACGAAGATCGGCATCTAGCTTATACTTGGCATTTGCAGCTTCCAAGTTCTTCTTTACCGTGTCATGTAGCACTTGAAGAGATTCAATCATGTGATCAGCTGCAACATTGGAACTAGGAATAGATGGTAAACAAACGAGATCCAATGTGTGGTTAGGAACCTTAGAATAGACGATTTGAAACGGAGCATAACCGGTAGACCGATTGGGAACCGAGTTGTAGGCAAACTCAGCTTGAGCTAGAGATAAATCCCATTGTCGAGGCTTCTCTCCGGATAAGCAGCGAATAAGATTGCCCAAAGTGTGGTTCACCACTTCAGTTTGACCATCAGTTTGAGGGTGAGCCGTGCTGCTAAATTGTAGTTTGGTTTGTAAACGAGTCCAAAGTGTTTTCCAAAACCAACTTAAAAACTTGGTGTCTCTATCAGAGGTAATGCTCTTAGGAATTCCATGTAAGCGAACGATCTCTCGGAAGAATAGATTTGTTGTAGTCACCGCATCCATAGTCTTCTTGCAAGGAATAAAGTGAGCCATCTTTGAAAATCGATCAACAACCACAAAAACAGAATCGTGAGCTCGTTGAGTTCTTGGTAAACCTAGCACAAAATCCATTGATAAATCTTCCCAAGGAGCATTTGGTACGGGAAGAGGAATGTATAGTCCCGTGTTTTGTGCATGTCCTTTACTACGTTGGCAAATCATACAACGTCGCACAAAGTCATTAACATCTTTTTTTAGAGAACTCCAGAAGTAACGAGCTTCCACGAGAGAAATAGTTTTATCTCTCCCAAAGTGGCCAGAAAGACCACCACAATGTAACTCCTTAATAAGGTGTTCACGGACGGAACCATCGGGAATACATAAACGGCTGCCTTTAAATAGAAAACCATCATGTAAAGTAAAGTCACCGGTACCTTGTTGTTTGGAGGAACACTTTTGCCATAGTACGGAGAAGTCGGGATCGGTAGAATTCAAATCCTTAAGGGATTCGAATGCAATTACTTCAGCACGAACAATAACGAGAAGTAACTCACGAGCGCTATGATTAGTAAAACGGCTAAGTGCATCGGCAACCTTATTGTTCAAACCGGACTTATGTAATAGAGAATGTATATTCTTGCAAGGTAGAAATCCACCCTGAATGCATCCGATTTGATGGTGTTTGATTCTGAATGTACTTGAGTGCTTGGTGATCAGTGTACAAGACAAAATCCTTATGTATTAAGTAATGTCTCCACTTTCGTAGCGCAGGGATCACCGCATAGAATTCCAATTCATAGGTAGACCACTTTTGACGGGCTTCTGTGAGGCTTTCACTAAGAAATTCAATAGGCTTACTTTCTTGAGATAAAACTGCACCAATACCTTGTTTTGAAGCATCACAATGAACTTCAAACAGTTTGTCAAAGTCAGGTAGTGCAAGAATGGGAGCAGAAGTAAGATTTTGTTTTAATAGTTGAAAATTTGATTCGGCTTCATCAGACCATATGAATTGCTTGTTCTTCCAACTGTCAGGGATGGGAGATGCAACATAGATGAAATCTCTTATAAATCGACGGTAGAAAGAAGCTAAACCATAAAAACTACGAGCTTCAGATGTTGTCTTTGGAGTAGGCCATTCCCGAATAACTGTAATTTTCGAATCATCTACTTGTATCCCCTCAACAGAAACAACATATCCCAAAAATACAACCTTAGTGCTGAAAAAGTGACACTTTTTTAGGTTGATAAATAACTCATTCTCCCGGAGAGCATTGAAAACATCCCACAAGTGAGAATGACGTTCCTCGTCGGATTTTGAATAAATAAGGATGTCATCGAAATAAACCACAACAAACTTACCAATAAAAGGTTGTAGGACTTGATTCATAAGTCTCATGAATGTGCTTGGAGCATTGGACAAACCAAAAGGCATAACAAGCCACTCGAAGAGACCATCCTTTGTTTTAAACGCAGTTTTCCACTCATCCCCAGGCTTAATTCTGATTTGATGATACCCGCTCTTGAGATCAATCTTTGAAAATATCTTAGAACCCGAGAGCCTGTCAAGCATATCATCCAATCTTGGAATAGGAAACGGTAGCGAATGGTGATTTTATTAACAGCTCTACTATCAACACACATACGCCAAGTGCCATCTTTTTTAGGCACAAGAAGAGCTGGAACAGCACAAGGGCTCAAACTAGGTTGTATGAAACCTTTGGACAGCAACTCATCAATCTGATCGCGAAGAATAACATGTTCTTTAGGGCTCATACGGGAGTGTGGAAGGTTAGGTAAACTCGTACCGGGAATGAGATCAATTCGGTGTTGAATATTTCTCATAGGTGGTAGAGAATCGGGCAATTCAGACGGTAGAACACATGCAAACTCATCTAGCAACGATTGCACTTGTGTAGGAATGGCCGTAGGAGGGTCAGGAGAGGAAGGGTGTACAAGTAAAGCATAAACGGTACCTAATTATTGCGCATCAACCATTATATCCGGCGAAACAAACATTGTGACATCTTCTTGTTGTAGACTTGGCTTAGGCTTCGCATAAGATGGTTGCAAGATGACCTTCTTACCGTTATAGATGAATGAATAAGTATTAGCCTTACCTCGATAAGTTACATCTACGTCATGTAGCCATGGGCGACCAAGTAGTAGATGGCAAGCAATAATATCCACGACATCACAAACCATTATCGATTTTTCTCTCTAGTCTTTATCTCCTTAGTGATGGCGTTATCATGAATTTGATAACCAAAATTTGATAACCAGAATATGATTAGTAAAACGACTAAGTGCATCGGCAACCTTATTGTTCAAACCGGACTTATAACTGTTCGTGATGGCGTTATCATGAATTTGATATCGATCTTTCTCTCTAGTCTTTATCTCCTTAGTTATCATGTTTGTCATGAATAATTTACCACTTAACCAGAATATGCTGCACTTTCATTTGGTGCTTCCGGAGGTACAATAGTAATGTGGAAGGAAGGAATTTTGGTTATGGTGTTGGACCTTTTTCTGTTATGTTGCTGATGAAGTTGAGGGGGCTGTTTACCTCGGTGTACGCTTTGATCAGGGTTATTACAATAAGTGCCGGGAGGAATTAAGGGCAATTCATATGGATTCAACAAATTTTTAGTATTTGTCATGCCAGGTGGACGTGCGAACTGTATTTGCCACTGTGGTAAAACGAAAGTAGCGGGCAAATTTAAGCCGGGTGGCACAAGTTATGTCCATAGCGATACTAACGTAGCGGAAACGTATAAGTTGGATAAAAGTTTCAATAAACGATGAAAACTAGTGTGAGATCAATAGATTCACAAAAGTAATAAGAAAACTAGAGAATAATAACTAAGAAATAACCTTGATAAATCAAATAATAATACTGAATGTGTGTCCTCTACAATACTAGGCCTTCTTATATATAGGCTTCAAGTTATCTAATAATACTAGAACCAAGAAAAGGAAATCAAACCAAAGTAGGAAATCAAACTAAACTAGGAAATAAGCCAAAGCTAGGAAAAGGAAATCATAAATAAAGACATAAACTATAAATAGATAATTGTTTGACCAACTGGATGTTCTACATCAGATACAGTGTTGTTGCCAATTCATATAAAAGTATAGAAAGTGTATTATATTCGATATAATATTATTTATTTTTTGAAAGAGGTTCTATAGTATTTAGATAGAAAATGTTTTACATACAAGTCGCTTTGTAATATTTGATTTGATATAATATGTTTGAACTGTTTTGTAAACTATTTTTTTGATTACAAGATTCAATATAAAATTGTTATAGTATGTAGTGACCAATGTATAAGAACAATATGGGAATGGAGCTGGTTCTAGAATTACACCTGAACAACGTACACATTCATGATCGCTTTCATATGCTGTAAGGGAAATTCCTAAACTCAGCAGTTTTACATGAACGCGTTCATATAAGAGTACATTTCAAATAATAACTTGTCTACCACTAACAATATTTAAATACTGACATTTACTTCTTCTCTGTTTTTATGAGTTAAATTTTTTTTTTTGACCGGTTCAACTTAGGCCGCTCGGCCTAAGTTATGTCAGACGGCATAAGTTGTGTCGTTGGCGGCACAAGTTTCGCTGGCGGCACGGTATAATTGACGTCGGTCGGCGTTGTTGTATCTCACCCGGCAAAACAAGAATGTTGGTTTGTCAGGTCATTTTTCTCTTCCGTCCATCCCATAGTGGCATCAAAACTGGTAAATTTTAGATTTACCCTCCCCATAAGAATTGCCCTAAAAGGTATCATATTGTTGGTTAATTGGTGGCAACTTTAATGCAATTTTGTCTTGGGATGAAAGAAATTGGTCGTACTTCTTATAGAAAATCTTTCAAATCCTTTGCGAACAGATTTCATTTGATAGACTTATCGTTGTCGTGTGGGAGATTTACGTGACCTAATTCTCAACATCCTCCTCTTCTCGAAAGATTGTGTGACTGGCAGGACCACTGTCTAAATATTGTGCAATTCAAGTTAGTGAGATGGGTGACTAACCACACTCCAATTTTGTTAAGTTGTGATTCAGGTGACAAGCGTAAGTCCCCTTTTTCGTTTAGATAATACTTCATTCATCACCCTGCTTTCCTTGATAACTTTAAATTTTGGTTGGCAAATTCAAACTTTACTAGTAAGCCTAGCTTTATTTTTTATCCGATATTACAAACACTCAAATTCTTTATTATAACCCAGCTAAAGTTGGGGCTGCATAAACGAATTCGGAACCATACTTTATTCTTATCCAATGACCCAAACTAAAGGGAACCTAAGAAAATCAAACTAAAGGGAACCTAAGAAAATCAATCGAGTACAATCGGTAGTTCGATTTTGGTGTTAACTACCTATTGTTTTTTTATGTTTTTCGTTTACGAAGAATACTACCACATTCGGTGGCCAAGCTGCCAATTACAGCCCAATCTATATATTTACTTTGGGACAAGATTGTTAACAATCGTCGGTTATTTAGCTAAAATAGCTTCCGACCAAATTAGCTGAATGTTTTGGCACAAAGTGCAATCATGTCGATAAGGATAACTCAACAGAGACTATTTGTTCACATATACTTGGCAACAACCCTTATTTCGAGACTCTTATTTTGTTGGCGTTACGACAGATTAACGGTGATTAAACCTAAGTCTGTAAATCCCCTAAGAAGCTTTAATCGGTAGCCAGAATGAGTTGTCGTTATGTATCGAATACCTAACCTATCCTAGTCCGAAATGATATTGTATACTTAATCAATGATTGAGTTTTCGTCAACTAAACTTGATAACTGACTTGAGATAGCAACGCTAGTGGGTTCAACCGAGCTATGCTCTAACATTTTCCAAGGTTCATGATTCATGTTCCCAACAATCCTTAAATTGTTATCCATCAGCTTTCTAGTATTCTCATTCCAGTCAGTTATATCTTATTGGCATTTCCAAACAATATCATTCACTTGCATATTAACATTATGAAAAGCAATAGCTCATATATGCTTCCACACACTCCACATTGTGAAGCAAAATATCGTGTTGTATTGTGCGAGAGAACCAGCTAGCTATCCAATCAATATTCAGAGACAATCCTGCGGTATTAGAATTGCAGTTAACAACCACAACTCTCCACACTTTTTTAGTGTCCAGACAATCAAGGTAAATATGTTGAGCGGTTCCATTTTCATGATTACACAGAGGACAATGAGGACTAGCATTTTGAACAAATCTGGTTATTTTTTCCCGTACAGGAAGACAATTGTGGACACATTGTCATAGGAAATTATGCACCTTTGGTGGAGTTGAAACCTTCCAGAAACTAGTCCAAGGGAAAATAGTGTGGCAATGTTATGTTCTCACATAACAATTCAACAAACAGAGAGAAAGTAACTCTTGATTCCGAAGAATCAAGCCTGAAGTAACTCTTGAATCCGAAGGATTCAAGCCTCTGGTTCAAAGAACGCAGCCTTAAGAACAAAAGTTCCAAATTAGATTAATTTTCGATGATAATTTCATTACAGACTTGATGCTTATAAAGCCAGATACCCTTATCTACACAATTGATAAACACACCCACTAATAGTCTAAACAACACCAAACTACAAATAATAATAAAGACATACATATTAATAGATAAAGGCACCCCTCTCCTATATGGGGTACATGAAATTCCACTCCCCTTGGAAACATCCTTGTCCTCAAGGATGAGAGCTAACTGAAGCTTCAAATGGAGCGTCGTCGCCGGCCGCGCATGAAGAAGCATGAAAGAGGCAGGAATCTGGCTGGTGGTCAATAGCTCTCTCTCAACTGGTTGAGAACATGAACTGCTTGGGCTGCTGCTTCTAATAAATATGCCAAGCCCATTAAAATTGACCGTCGTGGACTCCCTTATGAGGCCCAGTAATTTCACTTCAGAACTAGGCCCAACAATCCATTGCTTTCCTCCCTGTATACAGAAATGCTTATTCATGGTTGTAACTCCCTCAGTTTATGTAACCATATGACTGCTCCCCTGAACGTCTGTCATGCTGCTACACTGAACTGATAAAGCACTGCCTCCATACAACAAAGGTGCAGGCTTAGCACCATATAAGAGAGAACCCATTCTTACAAGTCTAGAACAGCCGCCCACTTCTACCACATTCCATAACCCACATGATAATAACCTGTACTTCCACCTTAAGTAGCCCATTAGCTTCTTCGGCACAAGCAGAACTTGAGCCACTGTGAGCTAAGATTGCCTCATCCGTTGAGTGCGATAAGAAGGTTATTTCAGAGATTGTAGAGACTCCATCTTATCTGATGTATAACAGGTTGCAGGAGTTTGGTTCATCCACTTGCCAAGGTCATTGTAAATCAGCAGCGCGAGATTCCGAGGATCCAAAAACTGCACTTTGATGGAACCACCAAGTATAGGGTTTCCAACACCTTTCAGGTCTGTCCTTTTCAGTTCACTGATATTGTAGCAACACAAGTCCCATTTCAATAGCACCTCAAACAGTCCCATAATTGTATTAAGAATCTCAGTGAGTAGGGACTGAGCTTTCACCATTCTCCCATAGAGCCATAACTTGATATTTCTGGCACCCTCTAGCCTTATGTCTAGCAGCCTGGACTTCCACTTCAAATACGCCAGCCATCGAGTAAGAACACCAGACCTTCCACTTCCCTTGAAAATATCCTTGTCCTCAAAGATAAGGGAGAAACGCCAGGCCTTTCGAAGAAGAGACAACAAAACCAGGAAGAACTGACCTGTATCTCCAAGTACTTGGATCAGTATAGTGGGTTGTACTTCAGCTCCTCCTTTGCTAACAGTCTCGATGTAGACTGCAGCTTCTCCTTGTTTTGCTAGGATTCCCCTTGAAACTGTAGCAGTGGCTTTGATCTCATAAAACTCAGTAGTAAGAACACCAGAAATAAAGCTTACATGACAGCCCCCAATATTCAGCTCAACCCAACCAAAAATCTCCACTCTCCACACAATAATTGTAGTATCCCCTTCCTCACTGTGTGTTATCCAGAAGGTTTTTATAGTTTGCTTGAGAGACTCCAATTCAGGAAATTGAACTGATCCCTTATACCAGTTGGTGGTGAGAAACAAAAATGAGTGTAAACCAACAGAAATCCAACCGACATGCTTCACACACCCTGAACCTTTCGAAAACAATTTACACCTCCACCTCAAAACGTTCTCCAACGTCAGCACATAAACAATCTGACTTAACATTGTGGCAACTGAGGGAAGAATTAACAAAGGATGAGTACGCTTCTTCGAAGAGATCTGGCAGTACATGAAGAGACTATGTGTATCCGTAAGCAAGTATGCAGCCCTTACACCACTATTCCAGTTCCAGCTTTGAGATAACTGACCTTCACAATCACCACTGTCAAAATTCTGATGCATATTCAAGTTCCTCTCCTCATCTTAGTAAGCAGGACAAACAATTTAGAAGCATATTCAAGTTCCCCCATTCTTACCCATTGCGACCAGACATCCACCCCTAGCTTACTGCTATTCTTACCATTAGCACAAGCTTCAATAATTTGCAGCACAAAGATAGTCGAGGTTTTCCATAACAGAGTTATCTGGCATCCATGTTGCAAAGCAAGCTCTAACACAACCTTTCCATTGTAATTACCCAGAAAAACTGACCCAAAAAGAATAAAAACAACATGAGTAATTGTACCAAAATAGGATCCATACGCTTCAGCAAAATAAAAATATCCTCTCATGCTATCTAACACCTTGCCACGATCGTGTATCCATCGAGCAGAATTTATGAGGCATTCACAAACTGGTAATTTGCAACTCACTTTCCCTGTCAACAAGAGCAACAAAATTATATTCCTCACTGGCTTCTCAACTAACAGCTTACAAACATCACCCCTGCCACCATTTTCAAGCAACACCAGCAGAACCGAGTCTTCAAACCAGTCTTCCAGTTCCCAGCTCAGTGTACTGTAGGCTTTTATGCTTATGTGAGATGGAAAATGGCAGAATATCAACTCAATCATTTTTCCTCTATCAAATAATATCCGACCACAATTAAAATCTCTACTATAATCATTCAATATAACTGAACACACCCTATGACTCAATGAACCAACACTATACCCATAAAAATGGAATTCATAGTCTCCCACAAAGTAAGAACAACCCTTGATCAATTCAAAAGCCTTTCCTCGATCAATTACTCGACTAC
>JAJJMA010302973.1:0-10918 GCA_023529015.1 Papaver nudicaule | reverse complement strand
GGTGATGTTGTGGTGGATAGTTGTGATGCTGCTGGGGTTGGTTTTGTCGTGGGTGTTGGTTATGCTGCTGGGGTTGGTGATGATCTTGCAGCTGAGGTTGGTGATGAGGTTGCTGTTGTTGTCGGTTAATGATAACATTACCGTTCTGCCTAGCCTCGGCCAATAAATTCAGTTCTTTAGCTACTACAGGACCCAACCCAGTGTATATCTCTCGCCATATCTGACGCTGTTGATACAAATTTTCAAACCTCAGCGCTTCCATTTCTTCCCTCGAATAACAATGTCTCTTAATTCCATCCGATTTCTTCTGACAAAACACATTTCTAGTACTCAGCACATCTTTCTTCAAGTTTGTTTCTGTAACTTTTCTCCTTGAACATGTTTCGACCGGTTTCCATACTTTATCCGAGCAAATTCCAGCCCTCTTTTTACCCAAAGCAGTGGAACTCATCATTTCTTTCCTTGCACAGCCATTTCCATTACCAATATGAGCTCTACCGTTTTCCACCGGCATTCCTTTACTACTATCCGAGGCTGATAATTCTCTGCATTTCCCCCACCAATTATCACCAGAACCAGTTATCATCATCTCCTGAGAAGTACTAGTAATTTTCTTGTGATCCCAATGATTCTTCTCAGCAAGAGTTCGAGACGGAGAAATGGATTTAGTCTCAACAAGGTCATCTTGTGTTGTTGTTTCAAAAACAAGAATGATATGTTCATCACCAGTAATTACATCTTGCACTTGAAAAATCTCATCTTGTTTACCTTCTACACTATTTCTTCTACTACTACTACTCCTACTTTCTGAATTCATCTTAACATTTTCATATTGAGACATGGAAGGGGGTAAAGAATGAATTTGACATACCTCCTCCTCTTTTGCTGAAGAAGAAATCTCTTCCTGGTTTTCTTTCTTTTCTTCAACGACGAGTGAATCAGTACAACTACCTTTGCCCACTGGTTCGTCACATTCTTGATTCTTCTTCTTGACACCATCTTCAAACTGAGAAATGGGTTCTCCAGAATCTTGTTTCTTCTTCATTTCCACCATCTGTACAGAAGAATCTTTCACCATTTCTTTGTTATCTTCTTCTTCTTCTTGATCAATTACAACAAAGACTTCATCTTTTTGTACAGAACTTTCTGAGGTAATAAAATCCATGCCTTTTTCTTCATTTTCTTGGATTTCTGGTTTGAGATTGATACAAGAAGTAACATTTGAAGAATCAGTACTAATAATTGTTTGTGCAGACAACATTGTGCATTTGAAACTGGGTTAGGGTTTGGATTAGAAAGAACTTGTTTTTAATCACAGAGTGTAGAGAGGGGGGTAAAGAGATTAGGGTTTAGGAGATTGAAGAGACATTACGAGATAGAACCCTGGATTAAGGAGTTATATAGGTGCAGACTGCAGAGAGGAAAGTGAAGAAGGCTCAAAACTTTTCTACTTGGAAGAAGATTTGGTTACGATTTGACTAGTCTTACAGTGTAGTACCGGACCACCGGTGTGAGTACTCATGGGTCATTAATAGGGGCCACGTGTACACCATAAAAATAGGTGGTTGATATGGGGTGGGCAACTGCCAAGTGCGAACCTTAGGCTGTTCACTATGGATGTACGAGGAGGGATGAAAGGGACAGAAAACCGTGGTGTAAAGTCCCCTCTCTCTCCTCTTCCCTCACACCCACTGTGAAAGCGCAGTGCCCCTCCCGGAACTGGGAGGAAAGCGAGGAAGCGAGTATCGCTCAAAAAGCGAGGAAGCTTTCCTCGCTCTCACTTTTAGCGAGATAGCTTTCCTCGCTCAAGTGAAAGCGAGATAGCTTTCCTCGCTTTCAGTTTGACCTTTTTTTATTTACACCCCCTTTACACCGGCTGGCTTTGTCGTAGCTAATTGGTTACACCCCGCTTACACTCGCGTTTCCGGCCTCCTGATTAACATTTACCCACTCACATTTTTCCTGTATACAACCCTGTACAGCCTTGAGACGCACTCGCAATTTACTGGCGAATTATGTACATTATGGAGAGTTTGTTTGTGGAAACACTTGTTTTTTATTACATAAGATAAGCGGCTACATTGGTTGAAGGGAAATCTACGAAAGAGAAAAAAAACAATACTACTTAATATATTAAAAAAAAACAAGCAAGGGAAATACAGGTACATAAATCTTAAAAGGGGTAGTTAAGCAATCCCTGATTTCATGGAAAACATTCAGTCTATTGTCCCGCAATCATGGCGGCGGAGAACCTTGTTTTTAGCCTTGATGTAGAACTCCGCTTTCCAACTGGGCATCTGATCCGTGTCGACCTCTAAAATTTCCATGTCGGATTTCATTTGTTTGATATCCACGTACTCACGGAATATAGACGAGTCTCTTTCGCCTTGTGCCCTTTTGAAGGAATTGTCATCTCGGGTGAGGTCATTTAGCGTAGAGATTCCACTAGACTCAGCTCTAGCTAAGTCTCTATCACGCTTTAGGGCATCACGACCTCTGTGTTCTCTGGGCAAGTCTCGTTCGTAGAACCTACCCCGTTCTCCATTCTGCGTGAGTCCTTGTGTTGGATTCCCATCTTCATCAAGCTCCATTTGTTGAGAAGCAGAAGCAACAGAGGCGGTATTCTGAGATCCATCATCCCTGTTCTCATTACAGGTTTCCGGGTCCATATCCTCGATGCCTGCCCCCCTCCAAATTTGAAACACTTCCTCATGTTTCCAGGTTCTTTTGGGTGGTCCGGCCTCGTAGTCTACCAAACCGGCTTTGTACTGAAACGACAAGATCAAAATATATTACAGATGATGTAGTACCTATGGTTAAATGTGAAATGAAGCATAACAATTACACTTACGCAGTCAGCCTCACACCACCCACTCCTCATGTTCCTGAGATGCCTCGCAACACAACACACATACAGCTTCACCTCTTTCCTAACCAGACAAATTCGATTTTGGAGAGAGTGTCTGGTACGAATATTTTTACTTGGTTGTTGATTTAGGTACTCAGCCTCAATTCGTGCCCAAAATGTCGAACCATCTTGATTAATTCCAACGATACCATCCTGGGTAATGGAGACGTATGCTTTGGCTAATGCTGCATCTTCCCTCTTGGTGAAGTTAACCATGGTTGCAAAAATTGACAGTAGAAGTATATTGAAGAACGATAGTTGTGGTGTGTTTTGATTGTTCTATAACTCTCTATTTATAGCCAAAAATTTGAATATTTAGCCGTTGTATTCCAGATGCCCATAGCCGCTGGATGATGATAGATCCGTTGGAAATTTGTTTTTCATCGGCTCAGATTGAAAGCGAGAAAGAGTATCTCGCTGGGCGATATAGTCTATATCGCTCAAGCGATATAGACTCCATCGCTTTAATCTGAGTCGTTGGATTAACAACTTTTTTTTCAATCGGGTGGATGGGGTTTAGCACGAATCTTGTTTGTTTTGTAGTGGTATTTCGGATTTCCTTACTATCATCGCACTGTATTTCGGATTTCCTTACTATCATCCCATTGTGTTTGTGTTTGTTTTGTAGTGGTATTTCGGATTTCCTATAAAAATTTGGGCTATACAATCGTTCTAAAAATATGAGATCATTCTACTCATTATCGTTAGAAAGTAAAAAGTTTTAAAAAACACACTATGGATGAAGGTTTTTCTGCTCAGCAAGACATTCATTTGGTTTCAAGTTTTTGCCGAATATGGGACGCGCCTTTACGAAGCACCAACATTTGTTATCCCACCTTCTGGCCGATGGTCTTACGCGAATATACACGAACTGCCGGAGACGAAAAAGTACGTACAGTGCCAGAAGTGAGAAGTAGGATAAGAAAACTTCAGTGGCGGTGTAGACAATTCCGAAAACATTATGGAGATACTGTGAGACCTATTGTGATTAGCCGCTCATTTATTTATGCTATACTCCATGTTCCTGGGTTTTTTTTTTGAGATGTTAAATCTTTATGAAATGTTGGGTGATCATATGTAATATGAATCTAGAACGCCTAACTCTCTTTAAAACTACTACCATGCTAAAATTTCATTTACTTTCAAATAAGTTGTAATACATTAGGTCATAATAACGGTGAAACTATCCGATTTTGAAACAATTTGCCATTAAAACATATTACATTAACATAACAAAAACATTGTCATAGTCTCTAACAACGATCATGCATCATCTCATAAATAGTGAACTGCTCCTCAAAAAACTCTGATGACCCTTCAAGAGCCTTTACATAATCTTCATCAACCAGTTCATCTTTGCAAGCGAGAATATATTTCATTTGTCTTACCCTCCACTTAAGAGTATTGATCCTTCCTCTTAATTCGCCGACAGTACGACCTTGTTCGTCATCAGCAAAAACCGTATAATAACGTAACAAACTAGGCCAAAAATGGGGATAATCCATGTTGACGTGAGTAAATCTTTTATCGCATATGTTCCAATAACAAAAACACAACTGGATATCTAGGGAATGGGAAAATTCTCGAGACATGATAGGGTGTATTGAAACTTTACGTTTCTAAAAACTAAATTTTTCTACATAACATATTTATAGGTGAAAGGGGGAATCTTTGTACGGGCAAAAAACAAATTTCTTAGATTTCTGAATAGTGCAAAGATAGGGAGGAGATAAGGATTTAAGTATGAAAAGAACTTTGTAATTTTAATGGCAACTATTTTCTATTTTCTATGATTGAACCATTAAAGAAACTACTACCATGCTTAAATTTCATTTACTTTCAAATAAGTTGTAATACATTAGGTCATAAAAACGCTGAAACTATCAGATTTGAAACAGTTTGTCATTAAAATTACAAGGTTCTTTTAAACTTAAGCCTTATCTCCTCCCACTCCTGTTTGTTTGCTTTATTAGGAGTTGAACTAGAACCTCCATGTTCCATCTTTGGCTTACGATTTGGACATGTGTGGGACCAGTGATCATTCTCTCGACATGTGTAACAACCTTGATTCTTAGACTGCTTAGGAGATTCTACCCCATAAGAATTGACCAGCCTTACGTGATCAATGGCTGCATCTAACCATTCGAATGCTCCACAGCCAGGTTTTTGACACTTAAGAATCAAGCGGCCTGGATTCTTGGGCGTGTTGGACTGTATGATTTTGCGAAAACCATCACAGGTCAATTTGTTACATGCGGAGTACAAAAATGGACACAGGGCAGACTTGTGATCTTCAAATCCACATATTCCGCATGCGATGATAGCAGAGCACTACAATGAAACAGGCAGTTGTTGTTAAACTAAGAACTACTTAAGATCATAAACAAATTAAGATGACAGAAAAATTAAAGTGAACCTTAGAGCATTCCATGTTCCTTAAGTTTTTGGAGAAAGGTACATGGAAATCTTCTTTACGTTGGCTATATTTATAGGAAGAAATCTTGTCGTTACGATATCTGATTTTGTGATACCTTATCCTTATCTATATCTTGGGTATCCTTTAGTTGGATTTCCACAACCTTATCTCATCGTGTCTGCTAAAATTAAAAAAGTCGACAGCCAAAGCCTAAATAAGCGGGAGTTAATAATGAAAAGTACGATGCATTTTTGCGATACAATGTACGTTACGTTTGACAAAACTAAAAAAACATTAACAAACTTAGGTGCATAAAAACCATTCGCCACACACCAATAATTTACGAAACAAACTCAAAAAACATACAACCAAACACATTTCAATAGCAGCATCACACTTGAACCAAACATCTTTCACCAGCACCATCACACCTCAATTTCCATTAGCATAGAATTCATCTTCCCCATCCAGGTTGTCCTCACGGTCTTCTTCGGGCCCATCAAGGTCTTCGAGCTCGTACTCATCCGCTTCCGTTGGCACATCGTCCGATAATGCGTGAACGTTTATTGGGTTGTCCCTTGGATTAGGTGCAACCCAATCATCATCTGCAGCACGTCGATGATGTCGTTCCCAAATGTGGTGTACTAGGTCGGTCCGCAGTCTTTCCCAACCCCGTGCGTCGTGAAGACTATGAATGCTAAGTGCGTTGTACTCATTGGGTTGTTGCATAGGTTCTTCCGTGTTGAGCCCCCAGTCTTCCGCGCGATACTCATTCTCTACCACCATGTTATGCATTACCATACAGCCTCTCATTATGTACTTCATCATCGACTTCGTATGAAAGGTGCAGGGTTTGTCAAGAACCTGGAACTTCGTCTTCATAGTTCCAAAGGCTCTCTCAACATCCTTTCTTTTGGCCTCCTGGTAGCTATTGAATAGGGCTTTTCTGGGGTTCCTCGTACTGTCCTTAAATGCCGCCACGAGTACACTGTATTTAGGGTAAATACCGTCAGCCAAGAAGTAACCATGGTTATATCTCGAACCATTGACCACGTAATTGCAGGCAGGCGAAAGACCTGATGTAACCTTATCAAATACGTCAGAACCGTTGAGTACGTTGATGTCATTGTTCGACCCCGGTTTGCCAAAGTACCCATGCCAAAACCATCTATCATAAGATGCGACAGCCTCCAAGATAACCGTAGCAGACTTGTGATGTCCGGAGTAATGGTTACCAGTCGCATAGGTGGGACACTGCCTCCATCTCCAATGCATGCAATCTATTGATCCAAGCATGCCGGGAAATCCACGTGCAACATTCTCGTTCAGTAACCGTCTGGTGTCATCCTCTGTCGGAACACGCAGGTACCTTGCATTAAAGGCATAGAGAAGTGCATTTAAAAACATTTCTAAATATGCATAGATGGTTGTAGCACCCATTCCACAGTAGTCGTCTATGTTGTCCGCAGAACAACCCTTGCACAACATCTTCATTGCTGCGATCATTTTCATGTGTGGTGTGTGTCCTGGAATACCGGCCGCATCTGTCCTTTGTAGGAACCTGGGTTCCACGTCACAAACTCCACTCAAAATACGAAGAAATAGTGGACGATACATGCCAAACCGACAGTGAAATTTTTCAGGGCCATATACACAGTCACTGTCGAAGTATTCGTGCATCATCCTCGCGTCTGCTTCCATCCTTAGTCGGAAGGTTTTTTTTCTCCCCAAAACATCCTTTGGAAGTGGCTGTCGAAGTTCATGTTGGTGTTGCATAAACTCTTTGTACCTTACAACGTGGTTGCGGGTGCTGTCACCATCATCCTCAAGAACCCTTGCGCCCGTCTTGAAACTCATAATTTTCTTGAAATAATTCATTGTAGCCTAATTTATGAAACAACAGTCTAAGTTAGACAAGGAATAAACATTATGTATGAACCCGAATGATAAAGCTTAAAAATGAAACAAACATAACACGTTATTTATCATTTTAAATATGAAACATTGATTTCATTATAAACAAAGGTTGAAATCCTTAACATGTTGAAAGATACCTGAGAAAGGGATGGAGGAGAGTGGGTTATTGGTACTGGATGAGATGATATGGATGGATGAAAGTGAATCGTAAAATGTAGAAGAAAACATCATATTTATAATAAAATCTAGGGGCACTTTACAGTTATTCACATATCGTAGTTTTCTCTTTTTGAATGAAAAACAACTTGTTTTTTTAACTTATCCCCCTGTCCTCTTTTAGGGGGAATCTTCTTTTCGCGATTCAATGTATCCAAGTGACAACTCCTTTCATCATTTCCATTTTGAATCTAAAGGAAATCACAGTAACATTGATAGACAACTCGTCTTCTTTACTACCCCATACTCAAAAGTTTGAGAATCTTTTTGATGATAGACTAGTAGAACATTGATTGACAACTCACCCCAATAACGAATCAAAAAAAAAAGTACTCTTCCATAGTTAGACAAAGAACTTTTATTACATAATCGTACGGCCACAACTTAAAGACAATTAAATATTTAAAAAGTGACACTTATCTTTTAAACATCCAGAAACACACTACAACTATTTACAGACATGTTAAAGTTTAATCATCTAACTTCGCCACGACCGAGGAAGAAAAGATTGAGTATCCTGCACGGTTGTATCCATGTCTTCTAGACCGTGATCCCACTGTTGTTCCATTGGAAGGCTTGACTGGTTAAGATCCACATCCATGTTGGAATTTGCATACGCACCTTGTGAACTCGAGGATGCGCCCCCACCATACGTTGTATGCGGCCATGCTCCCGTGTCCATTCCGAGACTCAGTCCAAAAAGGTTCCCTGTGTTAGGCACCTGAGAGGGTTGTGTTTGGATGTTTGGAGATGTGTCGGGGTTGCTGCGTTCAAAATCGGAGTTTGAAGAGCTACTCCCTTGCTCCCAACCTTTTGTCACATCATACATAGTTGCCCTCATTGAGTTGATATACGCTTGTTGCTTAAAAATGTGGCTAAGCAATTCGTCCTAAAAAAACCCATTAAAAGATTTTACGTCACAACAAAATAAAGGTAACTTCAAAATATTTTAAATATCACCAATGCTTGTTTAAAAAAAATTACCGGTGATCTGTTGATTTCAGTGGGATCATAAGGGATTGGTTCAATGCAGCCGAGAGGTATCGTGATGTCTCTGCCATTTCTGTATACGTGAAAAGTATCAAAAAATTCAGGTAGGTCACGGTATACCTCAGGTTGGGGCGTGTACTGACTGGAGCGAGAGTAGAGGTCAGGCTGAGTCCCGTAAGGCATGCCGGCTCTGCCTCTGTTGGCAACACCAAACTCATCCTTGTTCCTCGCATGCTGAACCAAAGGCAAATACTTTCCGACGCTTTTGCTTGTCCACCACTTGAGGTAATGATCGGGAGGGACAGGCAAATAATGGGACAACGCAATCACTTCCTCGCCGTCCTGAATCGGGGAGTCCTCATTTGGGAGGTCAGTAGGAATAACTATGTCACCCGTCAGCTGCCGCCAACACCGTTCAGGGAGGTAATGACTGTTTTGAAACTGAATTCTTAAACCTGGAAAAAAATAAGGTAGGAAGTGTAAGATAATTATCCAGAAAAAAACCAAACAACAATCATGGAATTCAAATGATAGGATAAATAACCTGACACCCTTCTGGCCTCTACTACCATAGGGTCCCCGCAGTGAGCGTCCATAATCCACGGTTGCCATTCTACGGTGCTGGCGGTTCGAGAATCGATATTCTGTCTAGTGGTATAAAGACTATGCCTATCTAGCTGAACTTGTTCGGTCGGGTCAATGTTTGTTTTGTCAAACAATGCAAGGGCGGGTAATGGCGCACGCATTGCCAACTCGGGTGCCAAATTCGCAGAGCGTTTAGGTAAGGGCTGGCAGTTGCGAAAGTAGAAGTAGTACCAGTACTCGAGTATCATCCACATACCTCCCATGTCATTAGACACTCTGCTACCAGGGGCGGAGCCAAAGGTAGACTAGGGTGTGCTATAGCACCCCCCTAATTCCTTAAATTACTCACCAAGACACATTTCGACCCCTATAAAAAATTTTTTTTTTTTTAGCCCACCTAGTAATTAAGAGTTTAGCCCACCAGTCCTTCTAAATTTATTATTTATCCCACCTTGTAGTTGTGTTTAAATTTTAGTCCCCACATACGTCACAAACTTGGTTCTTTTCCTCTTTCCGTCTTTCTTTCGTTTCTTTTCTTTAGTTTTCTTTCATACGGAGAGGCTGAAGAACAGACAGAGAGTGAAACACTGAAACTGAAAGAGGGAGGGAGGGTATACTCTCGATTGGTTAAGTGCTTAAACCCCCCAAAAAAAAATTGGCGACCTGCGGCCGCCAAACGCCTTTAATTTTAGCACCCCCCATCCTAACTTTCTGGCTCCGCCACTGTCTGCTACTCCACTTATCTAGTTGTTCATACAAATTTCCCAATGCAGCCCACCCCCAGTCGTAGTTGGCAACATTATCCAAGTCTACCAAACAGCGTAGCCACCCTTTCTTTAGCCTTGTAGTTGTGTCTCCGACCAACCATCTACCAATGCACCAGAATAAAAACATTCTGGTTAACTCGTCAGCGATTGGATTGTTATCCATGCCTTTTCGCCCTTCTATGTAACGAACTATATGCCCACTAATTACATCGGGTTTTTCGGTTCCCCATGCTGGCACCGGTTTATCCCTCAAATCTGGGTTCGCCTGCAAAGCCGCGATCTGACGTTGCTCAAGTACATCACGCCAAGCCCTGGCGCCCGAAAACCACTCCTCATCATACAAAACCCTGTCTGCTTTGCTTACAGTATTGCATTCCGGTTTTAACCTACCTCCTCATATTGGTATCCCTGTGATCCTTACAAAATCTAGTGGAGTAAGACCAATTTCGAATTCAGGAAAATGGAAAGTCTTGGTTTTCTTAAACCACCGCTCCATTATAGCCTCTGACGTCTGGTTGTCAGCATTCAATAGCTTTACATGGAACATAGCCGAAAACCCACAATTGTCTAATATATGTTGCGCTCTGTCGTTATCTTTAATGACTATGTTGTATAACTCAGAAAGCTGGGTCCAATTGGTTTTAAATTGGGGAGAACGAACAGCGGTCATGTCATCACTACACCGATGATTCATGCCTTTAAACGATAACGGATCCCCGAGAAACATTCCCTAAAATATACGAATACACAATTAATAAAATTAATAAAAGCAATCGACATGTTGTAACACATTCACCATATGCCGCAAAGGCAACAAACACACATGCAAACACATTCAACATAAGCCGCAAGAATACTACAACCAATTTCAACATCTCTAGCGAGCCAACTCCTAACGCCTAGGAACAAATTATTCAAATTCAACCTAAGCCGTATATCATCACATTCAACATAAGAATACATTCAACATAAAAGAATACTACAACCAATTACATTTCTAGCGATACATCCTCTATCGCCTAAGAAAAATCTCCTATTATCACATCACATCAAAATTTAATTTCGATAAAATTCAAATTATTGGACATTTATCATCACACAAATCATTCCATAAAACCC
>JAJJMA010302963.1:0-42790 GCA_023529015.1 Papaver nudicaule | reverse complement strand
AATTTCATAATATATGATTAATTTAATGATTATTGATGATTTGACAATTGATTGAATAGTAATGATTTGGGTGATTGATTTTTGATAATAATAGTTTTTTTTTGTTTAGTTAGAGATGATTTAATTATTAAATTGTGAGGTACTGATAATTTGATATATTTGCAGATTATAATTTTAAGAAACTCATTTTTCGTATATATTTTTGGCAATCGGAACTCTAAAATCCCTAATACAAAGTAGAGGCCAATCTCCGGATTGAGCGGATTGGGTGCCTCACACCTTCCCAGCCCGTACCTTTGATTCCCAAACCCGTCAGATTTGTGCTTTATTTGGGTCCCAACTCCCTTAGTTGGGTGGCGGCTTCGATAATAATTCTAAGTGTATTTACCATTTTAGAGGCTTAGAGATCTTAACGGGTTCTCGTCCCGTGGATTTCAACGGTATCTACAATAACGAAACAGCTGTAAGATCACTCACTGATCCCTCTGCTAATACCCCTTGAAAGGTGTCTCGTATCATCCATTTGCTTTAACTACATTCATAGACGCATGCTCTTGCTAGATATGCTTTTCAGCATATTGTCCATAGTTGTTGTTGGATATCTCATCAAACCCCCTGTTGTATTTCTTCTCTCTAGTTAGTTTCTAGAGAAATAAAAAAATATGAAAAAAAATATATGGACATGACAAGAAATATAAAAAAATCATGGGGGAAAAGAAAAAAAAAATCCTTAACAGTATCTGCGGACAAGACAAGAGATAAATTCACTTCTGGTTGCACTAAGTCTACAGGTACCGTAGAAAATCTAGGATTTTATCCCGTGTCTCACATGAACAGTGCAGAGTGTGGGCCCCATAACCAAGATTTGCAGGGGGTCCTGTTTGGCGTGAGGTACGGAATTGTGTCCGGGATTTTATCCACGGTACACATAGAATTATAGGTACACTTTTCCATGGTTACAATTTTCTTGGCTTTGTTCTCTGTTCGTATAGCAAAATAGGAGAGGGCTGGATCATCAAATAATCATCGATCTAGACATGCAATAATGGGACAAAACGTATCCGGGCCTCACACCAGTACCCGATGTTGGGAAAGAAAAAGTAGTTTGGAGTGGCTTAACTTCTGCGGGTTCCACAAATCTTATTGTCGAATGTCGATACAGTATACTTATGTATAAAGAATGCTACCAAGGCCCGTGATCAATTTATACATCCATTTCTACCTATAGCGTTGAAAGTTTAATTATATGTATGACTGTTTGTTAGAGTACATTTAACAGCTTTTGCTTCAGCCTCATTAGTACTTAATAATACTGTTTCCCCCAAGAGTTTTGCTTCCTTATTCGTTCTTCAGGAGATTTCTAACAATTTTCTTGATCAATCGGCCAGAAAATTCCATACGTTGCAATCTAAAGACGAAATGGAGATGAAAAAGCAAAGTATCTCAGAGTTCCGAGAAAGAATGGACAACACATTAGCATGCAATGATCTTGTAAATGAAGAGTCTATCAAAAAGCTAGTTTTAAGACAGTTCTCTCTTTCACCAACAAATCGATCTGCTGAGAAAAGTCATGGTTAGTCGATAACATAACCAGATAGATCTGTTTTTCTTTTTTTAGTTAGTGAATGAAAATCTTAATTATGAGTCCTAAAACGTCCAACTTCTTTTTTTATTTTATTTTTGAAAAATTTTACCAACTGTATTGCAATGATATTTCCTATACAGATAATACCAATGAATACGTAATTGAAAGGAGGTCTAAAGAAGTAAAGAACTTTCTTGATCAACTGAGGAGTGCTTCTGGAGATCGTCATAATAAGCCTGGGGGTTGGAAGGTTTGATGATACCACACTAAAACTCTATCTATTCTCTTAATCAGCTGAGACATAGAGTTAAAAGCCGAACGAAAAGCTAGCTTTCTGATTTACTTTTCTTAATTATAATAGGTTAAGGAAGATAACAATGACTATCGGGTCATGTATCGAGAAGGACCCAAAGGATCTCCATTTCATACATTACTTGCGGAAGGACATGCGGATGCACCTATGGATGTCTGTAAGTTAGAGAACTCAAAAATGTGCAACAGAATTTCAACACATCACTCTTTAGATCATGGATATATATGAGAGAATTTGATCTAACTCATGTCTTTGTAGGTTTATGTGCTGCATGGGAGACAGCTCTCTATAGGAAATGGTAAGATACAAATTTGGTGCATGCATAAATGTGCACCTCTTCATTACTTAAAAGCAATCCAAAACTTGAATGTCAGAGTGTCAGAGTCATTTGTGTCGTGTTTTACCAAATAGAGGGCAATTATCACTTTTAGTAGCTGCCATAGAAACCATGTTTTCCAAATGTTTGTATGTTTCCAGGCTCAAATTTGTTTTCATTTGGAAAATTAAACGGTGGCTTTTAAAAAATGCAGGTGGCCTCAAGTCTCAATTCCAACATTCAGTATCATGGAAACTAGATCGTTGGAAAAGATTCGAGTTGGAGAACATCTTTCTCTTGTCAGGTTTGTCTTAATAACAAGAATGTGCGAATATGAAACCATAACTTCTCGATATTTGTTTCATCTGAAAATTGAGATTTTGCTACTCGCTGTTTGTAAAAAAAAGGATGAAGGTTACATGGCCATTATCAGCTAGAGAAGTTATTGTTCATTATTTGGAGATTGAATATCTTGAAGATGATTTGATCATTGGACTCCTAAATAGTGTAAGTACTACTCTTACACAAACATACCAACAAACAAAGGCCACTGAAGCATATACTAGAACTTCCAAATTAATTTTTTGTTTTGGAACTTCAATTTCAGGTACCTGACATAGATAAAGTTACCAACGAAACTCATGGATTCAGCAATAAAGGGATACCAGAAGCGAAGGATATTGTTCGAATGGATTTCATAGGCGGCACTATAATGAAGAAATTGTCCGCAAATAAAACCTACTTTCGGTAAGTTTATGAGACTTCTTTATCTGTGGGACAAGTCAGAAGAATAATGAAAATCATGCAAATGAACGCATTTACGGTCCACAAGTTTAACAATGTAAGCTTTTAGCTCTACATTAGCATTAACCAGTTATTTTGTTGGAGGAATTATTAGGACAATAGTGAAAATGGATTTGAAGCTAGACTTTGCTCCTGCGTGGCTTATAAATTTCATCGCGAGGCAACTTATTGGCGCTTCTTGCAAGCTCTATCAGAAGGTTTCATTTTTTCACACCAACATTTAATTTATATTCATCCATGTGCATTGAACTGCTATTTAATATAGCAGGCCTCTGTGTGGCTTATATCTATTATGCAAATCCTTGATATTTCAGACGGTTGCCTCTGTGGCTAAAGGAGATGCAGATTTTGAAGAGGCCTTAAAGGGTCCACTATATGTTCGAATTCGTGCAGGTCTTTGTTCAAGCAAAAATTTGATGAACGTTCCAGAAATTAAAAATGGAGAATCTACACTGGATCTCTCAAAACTACATGAAATTGAAGAAGAAAAGAATGAACTGGGTTCCACCGAAAATGAATTAGGTGCGGTTGAACCACTTCAGCCAGGCTTCAAAGGGAACGATGAACAAGAGAATGAAGCATTTTCGAAAGGGAAGAAGAAAAATGCAACTGGGCCAGGCTCACAAGGAAATGGAGATATAGACACCGAACGAGAACCGTTTAAGAATGTAAGAAACGGAGTTGGTGGCAAGTGATATTAAGTTGTTGAAGCGTTGACGAAGGCAGTAGAGAACGCTGTAACGGTAAGATACAAGAGTGTCTAAAATCTGTTCGGATACATGGACGTTCCATGCCTTTGAAGCTAGGAAGAGTAATAAAACTATGATGCAGCTATCATATGGCGACAAGAATTTGATATCCATTTCTTATCTTGCTCGTTAGTATCATTTTTTTTTTTTTGAATATATATTGATGAAAAGAAAGAGATATTTACACAGTACGCATCATTTGAGTAGTATGTATCATTTGAAGTGTTTCTGAAATTATATTTTTCAATTAAAAAAACTTACACATAAGTTGAGTAGTATGTATCACAATATAACGGTGTAGTAGATGCAGATCGTTGCATATTACTGTCATATTTTTCTATATGATCAAATTCATCTTATTTCTTGGTTGAACTATATAAAAAAAAAGTATATATAAAGGAGCGATGGAGACATGCCAATAATAATGGGACAGAAAGGATCCGGGCCTCGCACCATTACACCTAATAATGGTAAAGAAAGTAGTTAGGTTGGTTTAAATTCTGTTGGTTCCACAAACTTAACTGACTGTCGTTATGTTAAAGTAGGCTGCCCACAATCTGCGACTCTTGAAATTAAAAAATTCATTTATGCATACACCCCAATTTTAGAGCGTTGGGAAGTTCAAACAATAAGTTCTTACCCCCAGTATATTTAGTAGCATTGTTCCGGTGTTTCTTCCAGAGTCTTGCTTCATTGGTTCTTCAGGAAATTCCATACGTCTGCTCTGCATATAATCTGAAGACAGAATGGAGAGGAAGAAGCAAAGTATGTCAGACTTTCGAGAAAGATTGGACAAAACATTGGCATGTGATGATCTCGTAAATGAAGAGTCTATCAAAAAGCTAGTTCTAAAACAGTTCTCTCTTTCACCAGCAAAACATTCTGCTGAGAAAAGTCATGGTTCGTCAGAGGATACTATAATTGGAGAAATCTATAGTTTGAGTAATAAGTGATATTAAGTCTTGATTATGTATCGTAAATTATCTAACCGTGTAATGATACTTTCTATACAGAAAATGATAACGAATACGTAATTGAAAGGAGGTCTAAACAAGTAAAGAATTTTCTTGATCTAGAGAGGAGTGCTTCTGGAGATCATCATAACAAGCCTGGGGGTTGGAAGGTTTGTTTGATGATACCATGCTAATAAAAGAATATATGGTTTCACATAGACTAATCGAGCACATTGCACACATCAGTAAAGTAAGCTGGTCGAATTTGCAACGACTAACGCACTACGTAACACACCAAGGGCCAAGGCCATACTCTTAAATCAACGGAACACTTTGTTTTAAGCCGAGTGTAGAATCTATAGAAATAGCTAGCTCAGTTTGTCTTTAGAATAGTTAGTTCATCTATACTTACAAAACAGAAGTGTTTTGTGAGTCACGGGACGGCCAGGATACATTCCAGTTTGTATAAGTAGTGGTTAGGATCTCCCCATCCCTCCCAGTGCAGTACTCGAGGTTTTCATCCTACGATCACCTTAGATAGTCGTCCACGTGTTAGTTTTTAATTCCCGATATTCAATTCCCCTTCTTCATCCCCACTTTCCAGAAATGTAACAAAAGAAAATTGATTTCACATAACTGCATTTCATACTCTCCATTTCTTTCATGCCCACGATTGCCTTATCAGATTTCTCTTATTTGTGTCTTCTCTGCGTCTTCAACGTCATTGATGTTTGCAATAAAAACCTTTCTGAAAGAAAACGGCTGCTTTCAATGCCCATCTGCCTATAAATTGTGTGATTCAGTTTCGATGTAGCCTCAATTCAACCAGTTCATCATGTAAGTTTCTCTTATTGTTTACCTAATCTTCCAGTTTTAATTTAGGATATATCCGTTTGATTCTTATGATTTTTGCAAGTGAATGGTAAACCCTAATTTGCATATTCCTTTTGTTGGTAAATTAATCCTTTTTTTCCCAAGCTACTTAGGTTAGTGTTATACGATTCTGTGTTTGTATATTTGGTTTCCCTTACAGTCTTGATTTTTTGAAAAGATCTGTTTTTTTAATAGATGTGTTTGGCTTTAGTTGTTTAGCAAGAACCCTCAATGATCACCCAAAGAAGGTTCTTTCAAAAAGAACTTCAAGAACTGTACCGATTTTTATCAGGTAGTAATCTAGCTGTACTGGAAATTTCCTATTAATTCTTTTTTGTTGGTGGTGGTCTTCCCTGATGTTCTTATTGCTTGATCTATCTTGCAATCCTTGAAATACCAGTAAAGCTATCATTGTTTGGAGGAATATGTATAATTATTTATGGTGATGATATCAGATAGCTCTAACAACAATATATTAAGACCAGTGTTGAGTTGGTTTGATTTTTTTATTTGTCTTGATTCTACAGATTTGGTTCCAACTAAAATTATCAAAGAATGTGTTTTGCCATTATCTTTTGAAAAAGACAATGGCTGATGATTATGGTACAATCATAGGGTTAACATTTGGTTCTTGAGAAATTGCTTTGAAGTGCACCGGAAATGGTTGTTAAAATTAATGATACTTTAACTGTGTAAGTTGTTGTGATAGTGGTAGATGATTAAGGTGATGATAAAGCTCATAATATAGCTTGGTTAGTCTTACAGTGCCTCCAAACAACTTGACTCAAGAAGGCAGTATGTATAGATCTTTCTGTGTTAACATTGCGGAGGAACAAGACTGTTTAGGATCAGGGACTGAAGGAGGGAACAAGATAGTATGTTATTTATAGCTTTCTTATGGCATGGAATATGTAAATTTGAATTCAATTTTGTGTAGTTTTTTCACCTTAACATTCACCAACCCCAATTCATTATGTCTCGAGTTATTGAAGTGACTTGCCGTTTTTCAAGTTATTCCAATTTGAATTGCACTTTTCTATTGTGTTTTTTCTGCTGATTTGCTTTTGCTGATGTTAGTTTTGCCTTCCTTTCTCTCTGTAGAATTTGTCTTTTGAATGGTCTGCAGCTACCACAAAAACAATCGCAATGAAATCTCAGGTGATGCACACAAACCCCAGAAAGTTGGATCCTCGGCCACACAGGACTATTGTACTTGCAGAAAGGAAGCTCGCCGGTTCCATAAGCTCTGGGGAAGACAATGCGTCCCATGGACTGCCCGACACGATTATTATGCTCTGTCAAAATCCATGGAAGATGAGTTGTTAAAACGTTTGAGATTTGGGCATAGAGGTACATTTGGGTATTCTTTTAAAAAGAAATTATCGGCTTCTAATTCGCTATATAATCTCAGTAAATAGGCTAGGATGATTAATACATATGAATGAATTGGTTTGGTTTTATGCTATTTATTTTAGTGTCTCTCTTCTATTTTTATTGGCATTAACATCCTAATTGATTTAAACAGACTGTATGACTATTTGAGCACTTATCTTTGTTGTGTTGTTCATTATACATTGTCCTTTACAATGAAAGATGGTTCATAGTCGTTATCCATCTGGAAAAACTCGATCCAGGGTCCAATGATAGGTGCCTCCCCTTTTTACTCGATCCAGAGTCCAATGTTAGATGCCTCCCCTTTTTGACATAACTATAGATAATCTCTTTTTAGTTTTTGACCATACTAGAGGTACGGTTACCTTGGTAGTCAATGATAGATGTCACACACACAACTCCCTTCATAGTTTTGTTGCGTTTATGAAATCTGAAACGGTATAGAGAATTTCTTAAGGTTTTTATGATTTAGTCTGCATATCACCTGTTTTTACTCTTTTGCTTGAAGCTTCTGCTTTGTTAGATTCTAGGTGGTTCTCCCACATTTTATGGATTTGTTTGTTCAGGACTATGATACACATGACCTAAAAGGAGGGAAAGCAAGCTGCCACACCATACGATGACAGGGATGGCGTGGCAGAGAGTGTATCATAGTTTGTCATTGTTAGTTTATTGGTTTTTGTTGAGAAATGAGAAATCAACAAAACAGTTCCCTTTTTAGTCTTTACAAGCACTGAAATCTTTCTGGCAGAGAAAATCTTACATCAATCCTTATACCGAGTGGCAATGTAGTGAATTGGAAGAAAATGTAGTTAAAATGGAAGAAAATTGCAGCGACTTTCTTGCTTAAGGTATACAGTTTTTTTGTTCAGGGCAGGAATCTGATCACCACAAGAAGGCCTCTTATGTCGGCCTAAAGTTTGTGTAGGATTAAACGTATAGTTTTCTTTGACATATTAGAATATCCATAATCTGTGTTTGAGATCCAATGTACTTTACATTAGTAAGCCTAGGGAACACTTTTCTCTATGAATCATATATAAGTTCAGCAGTTGCATGAGAAATAGTTGTTTTCATAGAGAAACATTGGACTTTTGCATTATCACTATCCTCGATGGATTAATTTGTTTGTATATTAATGAAAATCAAATAAGTAACTCTTGAGTGGTAAGGATTCAAAGATCCTTAGGCTGTTCTATTTCATTGCTCATTTCTTACATGCCTTTAAGAAATGAGATATATACATTGTTGGGATCTTTTTGTGCTCATTGTTTGCATTTTTGTTATCAAATGGGTTTCATCTTAACTCTGTATTGTTGGACTTGCTCTTTATTAAGTGGCGTCATCTTTGAATTCAGACACATATTTTGTCTTGCAGCCCCATTAAACCTCGATGCTAGAATGGTCATGATGATAAGTGTTGTTAAGCTATCAAGTGTATTTGATTTTCTATTTAATGTTCTACATATGTATGTAGGGTGCTAATCTTCGTGTACAACGCGCGACCACTACCAAAACAATTATAGAAAATGGTTGACACTGTGTTGCCTGTTGCATATGTAATAAGAGAGTTCTTGGCGATGTTGGTGAGCTGAGTTGCACCAAATGCAAATCAAAAGTGGAAATTTTGATAGCATGGTTGGCTCTGTATACTGTGTGATATATTATTCGTGTTGTTGGCAACCTATCTACCAGTTATTGTATTAACGCAGTCGTCCTGTCTTATTTGAAATACAGGTTCCTGCTCCGCCTTGAAATGGAAGATATCATCGGTGCCACTGTGTTGTAGCTCTAAACATACATAAGGTGGTTCGGCACACTGTATCTGCTGAACTCTTGAGCGGGTCTAAGGTAAATTCTCCATCTACCCATATTTCCCTTAACATCATGACTCATGAGTGTATCATATGTTATCGATGAAAGTGCCAAATGATTTACTTAATTTAAATGTATCTTATTTTCTAGGATAATGCAAAAGACACGACACTATATGGATCTTAACATATCTTGCGTCAACCGGTGGATTTACAGTTACCATGCTCCACTATGACCTTCTCCTTGAACTTTTAAAATCAAAGGCAGACTTATGTGTCAAAATTACTCTCATTGTCTTTCGAGAAGTTGTGCACAAAAGTTGGATTATAGCTAGACTTCGGTAGATTGTGAAGACATAAAATATACATTTAACACCACCGTAGAAGATGTGGGTTATATTGTTCGGACTGATAATTGTGAGCCTTGAGTGGATTTATAGCAAACCGGTGAACTGTAAAAGCTGCAAATTTGGTCTGCAAATATTAATGGTTTATGTGTCAGTTCTAATGCTCACAAATTTATGGAAAGTAGAATTTGTCACCAGTATATTTGTGCGGCAGTTACGGTAGTATTTTTTTGTTGTGGTCTAATCTGATCGATCATCTACAATTTTTATCTTTGCGAAGGATGTGCTGCTGCTGGCAGCTGTATATCATGGAGTTACTTTTGTATGTATACACTATGCTTTCCCTTAGTCAACATAAGATGGTTACATGGAACAAAAATTATGGAATGTCAGTGGCGTTTGGCAAGTGAAAACGTTGGTGGATACAATTTACTTGAGTTTGCTTTGGCTCTTTAGACAATAATTCTAACAAAGTTTCACACATCACATATGGTGGATTGTATTTAGATTTACCACTTGATGATTTCTTATTTCTGAATCAAGTCTAAAAATGCCGCATAAAAAAGACGGCAATTGAGGATCCAAACAATGGGGGGATTTTGGGACGCAGCAGGAAGGATAAGTAACTTGCGTAGTAACTAAAACGTATGAGTAAAAAGAGTTCACAAGCAGAAGCCGGGGATTTTGTTAAGACTCAATAATCCCAATTGAATGAAGCACAGTCTGTGATATAGGTGCTTAGACTCGAGACGAACACTGATATGATTTATATTACCTGTGGGTACTTAAATTGTGATACATTAAAATGAAAAGTATTGAACATGTTTTTTTTTTTTTTTAAAGATAGTCCTTTTATTTATTTAGTTATAGTAAGTGTTACAAGTGACACAAGTAGCAAAAATCCAAAATACACTAGAAAGATACATTAGAATTGAATAGCATAAGGATATAGTATCAGCTACAAGTGAGATGTACGTGCTAATAGTCGAAGCTCCAACTGATAGTGAACATGTATTTAATTTGTTATGCATGCATTTAATAACGTGTCTTTCAAATTTATTTGGCCACAACTGACGACCCTGTGAAATAGTTCTGTTTCGGCTTAGGTTACTCCTTGGCGATTAGTGAATGTTTAATGTCCCAGCTCACGCCACTGCGAAATAGCCCGTGCCGTTACGGCACGGGTCACTCCCTAGTTACTTCAAAGATAGAAACCAATTTATTTGCTTTAATTTAAATGTGTTGATAGGTAAAGGAAGAGAATGACGAGTATCGTGTCATGTACCGAGAAGGCCCAAAAGGAACTCCCTTCCATACATTACTTGTGGAAGGGTATGCAGATGCACCTGTGGAAGTCTGTAAGTTAAAGAACTCGAAAGTTTACACCACAATCTCAGAATTGTCATTCCTTTACTTCATGGATTGATTAAAGGAGGTTTATTATCTACCTTAAATGTGTATGTAGGTATATGTGCTGGATGGGAAACAGCTCTGTATAAGAAATGGTAAGAAACAAATTGAGCTCATTAACAAAATCGTCGCTCTCAAGTCTCAAGTAGTTAAGTTCAGAAACATTCGTTACCACCTGGATATTAAACTCATTTTTGGTGCACGACGGATCATATTTAACAGCTGCTGCCAAGTGCTCATGCTCAAAAAACAGATTTTGGATTCCATAAACCAGTGTTTTTAAATGAGCGGTGTGTTAACATGCAGGTGGCCTCAAATCACAATTCCAACATTCAGAATCACGGAAGCTAAATCGTTGCAAAAGATTCGAATTGGAGAACATATTTCTCTAACCAGGTTCGTCTTGTTAAAAAGAGTCAAAACCATAGTATTTGCAATTTATTGAAATTTCATCCAAAATGTTGATTTTGCTACTCATTGTTTGTAAAAAAGGATGAAGGTAACATGGCCATTATCCGCTAGAGAAGTTATTGTTCACTATATGGAAATCGAATATTTTGAAGGTGATTTGGTTATTGGACTACTAAACACTGTGAGTACTCTTAAACTTTATGTTTCAAACAAACTAACATATTTTACCTTGTTTTGGCACATAGATAAAGTTACCATCAAATGATTTTTTGGTTTGTTGGAACTTCAATTTCAGGTGTCTGACATAGATAAAGTCACCAACGAAACTCATGGATTCAGCAACGAAGGGATACCAGAAGCGAAGGATATTGTTCGAATGGATCTCATAGGAGGCACTGTAATGATGAAATTGTCCAGAAATAAGACCTACTTTCGGTGAGTTTACAAGACTTCTTTATTCGTGGGGAAACTCATTTGAATTGAAGTTTTAGAAACCATGCAAAATGAACATATCAACCTCTTTATCAATGTAATGTTTTAGCACTATTAACATTATGATAGCAAAATAATGACTGGTGGTTCTGTTGGAGGAATCCCTTAGGACAATAGCGACATTGGATTTAAAGCTAGACTTCGCTCCTGCGTGGCTAATAAATTTCATTGCAAGGCAACTTATGGGCAGCACTTGCGAGCTCTATCAAAAGGTTTCATTTTTTACACCAACATTTCATTTCATTTCATTGATTTTACAACTTTTTGTAGATTGGGTCTTCAGTTGTATTGATTTCTGTTGAACTATTTTCAGCTAGTATAGCAGGTTGTGTGGCTTATATCTATTATCCTTGATATTTCAGACAGTTGCCTCTGTGGCCAAAGGAGACCCGGATTTTGAAGAGGCATTAAAGGGTCCGCTATATGTTCGAATACGTGAAGGTCTTTATTCAGGCGAACATTTGAAGAACATTTCAGAAATTATAAAGGGAGAATCTACACTGGCTGTCTCAGCACTGCATGAAATTGAAGAACAAAAGATTGAACTGGAGTCCACTGAAATTGAAGTAGGTGCGCTTGAACCAGTTCAGTCAGGCTTCAAAGGCCGGGGATGAAGAACAAGAGAATGCATCGAAAAGGAAGAAGAAAGATTCAACTGGGCCAGATAATGTAGGCTTACAAGGAAATGAAGAAGGAGACACCAAGCGAGAACCGTTTAAGAATGTGAAAAATGGCTTCGGTGGGATACATAATTTTGATATTAAGTTGTTGAAGCGTTGGCGAAGGCAGTAGTCGCATAATAATGCACACGGCAACGGCACCGTAATGTGAGATACGTACAGGTGTCTAAAATCTGATCGGATACATGAAAGTCCCAGGGCTATGAAACTAGGAAGAGTAATAAAAGCATGATGCAATTAATCCTACTGCGACAAGAATTAAATATGTTTTTCTGAAATTATAATTTTCAACAAATTTTATTAGTTGGGTGGTTGCTGCTGTAGCTTCCTTGGTAGCACTTGTCTTGGTGCTTCTCCTTGTATTTCTCTTCTTTTTCATTTCTAATAAAATTTTAACCTTTTCCTCAGAAAAAAAAAAAATGTTATCCTATGTTAGCATTCCAGACATATTCCTTCCAATTCATCCTACACTAGTGGAAAATATTTTTCTCTCTTTATTGTGATTTTTGAACGTCGACTAGGAAAAGAAAAGATCAACAAACAGAATGAACAGGAAATCTTTGCTCTCTCCATAAAAAGCAAAACAAGTAGAGGCTAATTCATCAAGGAACGATTGAGAACATGCCATTAATGGGACAGAAGGGATCCGGGTCTCACATCTGTACACCCAAATAATGGTAAAGAAGTAGTTTGGTGGTTTAACTTCTGTAGGTTCCACAAACTGATTGTCGTTATGTAGAGTAGGCTACCTACACTTGACAACTATCTTGAATTTATGTACGCATCCCCATTTTTAGAGCGTTGGGAAGTTTAATGAAGTTCTTATCCTAGTACATTTAGTAATACTATTTCGGTGTTTCGTCCAGAGTTTTGCTTCAGGAAATTTCAGTCAGCTGTAGCTGACGTCTATGATCTGGAGGCAGAATGGAGATGCATAAGCAAGATATCTCAGAGTTTCGAGAAAGAATGGACAAAACATTAGCATGTGATGATCTTGTAAATGAAGAGTCTATCCGAAAGCTAGTTTTAAGACAGTTCTCTCTTTCACCATCAAATGATCAATCTGCTGAGAGAAGCCATGGTTATACAGAAAATTACAACGAATACGTAATTGAAAGGAGGTCAAAGGAAGTAAAGAGCTTTCTTGAACTATTGAGGAGTGCATCTGGAAATCATCATAATAAGCCTGGTGATTGGAAGGTTTGTCAATACCATGAGAAAACTTTATCTATTAACTTTATCTATTTCTCCAAGTAACATATTTCGAAATTGCAACTAACGCACTACATAACGCATCAGTTTGTCTGTAGAATAGTTAGTTCATTACTTCAGAGGAAGAAACCGATTTATTGGTTTTGATTTTACTGTTTTGATAGGTAAAGGAAGATAATGACGAGTATCGTGTCATGTACCGAGAAGGCCCAAAAGGAACTCCCTTCCATACATTACTTGTGGAAGGGTATGCAGATGCACCCGTGGATGTCTGTAAGTTAGAGAACTCGAAAGTTTACACCATAATCTCATCACAGTACAGTCACTCTGTTAGTTCCTGGGTAAATTTAAGGAGATTTTTACCTAACTTATGTCTATTGTAGGTTTATGTGCTGCATGGGAGACAGCTCTGTATAGGAAATGGTAAGAAACAAATGAGCTCATGAACAAAATTGCCCCTCTTGAGTTACTTTCAGAAACATTCATTACCTATAAGCAAACCAAGACCTGGACGTCAGTCATTTTCGGTGCTTTATAGAAATGGCACGTATCATAATAGAAAAACAGATTTTGCATTCAATAAGGATAATACCAGTGTTTTAACAATATCGAAAGTTGCAAATGCAAATCAGTAAGTTACAGCCAATTTGTTTTCATCACAGAAACTTCCAAATCTGTTGACATGCAGGTGGCCCCAAATCACAATTCCAACATTCAGAGTTATGGAAGCTAAATCGTTGCAAAAGATTCGAATTGGAGAACATCTTTCTCTAACCAGGTTCGTCTTAGTAACAGAACATACAAATTTGAAACCATAATTTCTCAATTGAATTTTCATCCAAAACGCTGATTTTGCTACTCACTGTCTGGAAGAAAGGGTGAAGGTTACATGGCCATTATCAGCTAGAGAAGTTATTGTTCACTATTTGGAAATAGAATATTTTGAAGGTGATTTGATCATTGGACTCCTAAGCAGTGTAAGTACTCTTAAACTTCATGTTACAAAACAAACAAACATATTATTTTTCTGTAACATGTATCATAAAACAAGTATCACGTAAAAGAAAAAAGAACAATAAAAACAAGAATTAAACCTATAAGGTTCGAGCCAAAGGCCATTAAGTTACCTCGATTCAAGGGTTTCAGCAAAGACCTCTTAGTTTCTTGAACTCTTCATGACTCAGTAACTGATTCTTGGCTTTGATCCAATCTGTTGGTCTAGGCATGATAATTGCAATGTATCCTTCTCGGTCTGCCGATGAGTTAAGCAGTTCAGCTTGTTTAATTAGCCTTTCATTTACCTCAAGCAAAGACCCTTTCACACAACACCTCACTACATAAGAAGTATCATCATTACTTGTCGACACTTTACATAAAGCTGTATTGGGTTCAAAATGTTGTGCATTTCTTTTTCGCTTTCCTGAGACCTTAATCTCGCTCCGATTAGACTTCCCCACATTGAAATCAACGGTTGTAACTTTGTTATCTTTTAAAGCAACATGAGTTGAAGCCAAGCCAATTACGCACAACCCATTTGGATGGCGATACACATACTGATCATGTTTCGGCTTCATAAAATCAGGAGCAAAGTATCTAGTGAAGTTGCAATCGACTGCAGTTGGTGGAGTGAGTGGGAGACTGCAAAGATCAGGAACAAGAAGCTCATGTGGTTGTTCTTCTTTGTGTTGTTCACTTGAAGAAGAATGATGACATGGAACTGAGAAATCACTCCTTGCAGCATCTTCTAATGTTTGGGTTTTGTCAAAATGTCCTGCATCCTTTTGTTCCTTCTCCATTGGACAGTTTGGAGCCTATACAAGACCACCACCAGTACTTTAATTAGCAAAGAGGAAATAACAGGAATATGACAACACAACAGTATACTGCCCACATGGATATGATTACACCATCATGTGCTTCCATCAAACCTATATCCAAGTCGACTATACACAGCAGTAATATGTTTTGTACATACTTGATTAAGATTATAAATATATCCCACATATGTACCAGTTACAACAACTGAGCAAAAATACATTCAGAAAAAATTATTATATTCATATATTATAGTTGCTGTGTTCTACTTAGAATAACAAAACTGAGTAACTACACTGATGCATATACTAGAATTTGCAGGTTAATTTTTTGTTTTGGAACTTCAATTCCAGGTACCTGACATAGATAAAGTTACCAATGAAACTCATGGATTCAGCAACAAAGGGATACCTGAAGCTAAGGATACTGTACGAATGGATTTCATAGGCGGCACGGTAATGAAGAAACTGTCAACAAATAAAACCTACTTTCGGTGAGTTTATGAGACTTCTTTATTTGCGAGGAAACTATTAAGAATTGAAGTTTATAAGTATGCAATATGAACGACTTTCACTACATAAAGTTTTAGCACTATATATTAGTATTACGGTAGCAAAATAATGTCTGGTTGTTTTGTTGGAGTAATCGTTAGAACAATAGTGGAAATGGATCTAAAGCTAGATTTTGCTCCTGCGTGGCTTATAAATTTCATGGCAAGGCAACTTCTAGGCGGCTCTTGCAAGCTCTATCAAAAGGTTTCATTTTTCACACCAACATTTCATTTATCTTCATTTAATCCAATTTGTTGATTAGCATCTAAGTTGGTAGGAATTCAACAGCCACCTGATTTTGCAACTTTTTGTTAATAGAGGACAAAATCGGGTTTGAATTCTGCCGCATTAATAGAGTAACAAAAGCTTGTGGTTATCAGTTTCTTTGTTCAATCTGTCTTAAGGACCAGTGTAGGAACCCGAGAGTCTGGAACTGCCAAATAGATGCTAACAATATACCAATCTAAGAAAGCTTCAGTTTGTGTATGTTTGTTGAGCTATTTTCAGCTAGTATGGCAAGCTATGACTCATATCTACTATGAAAATCCTTGATATTTCAGACAGTTGCCTCTGTGGCTAAAGGAGACGAAGATTTTGAAGAGGCCTTGAAGGATCCATTATATGTTCGAATACGTGAAGGTCTATATTCAGGCAAAAAGTTGAGGAACATTTCTGAAACTAAAAATAGAGAACCTACACTGGCACTCTCAAAACTACATGAAATTGAAGAACAAAAGGTTGAACTAGATTCTATTAAAATCGAAGAAGATGCAATTGAGTCAATTCAGTCAGGTTTGAAAGAGGATGAAGAGCAACAGAATGAACCCTATTCAAAAGGGAAAAAAGAAGATGCAACTGTGCCAGATCAATCTGGCTTAGAAGGAAACGGGGAAGTAGACAAAGAACTGGATCAGTTAGACTTGAAAGGAAAAGAAGAAGTCATGCATCACTGCTCAGCAACCCAAGCTGTTGAACAATACAATGGTCGCAGTGGAAAGAAGATTTCCATAAGTCTGCAGGTGCAAGAGGCTCTGGGGATGTTGGACAACCTCATGGGCATGGTTCAAAAAGGTGAATTTAGAGAGCAAAGTAGCTATGATCTTGAATGTGTTAACCGGGAGCATGTAAACTCAGACCCAGTCACCGCAAAGGTAGGCTTGACTTCTTCGACAGATGATACACAAGAAACGGACAACAGTCTAAGTAAGGATATGGAGCAAGCCAACACCGACTGTGATACTCATACTTCACGGTAACCAAATCAACTAATTGAGTTAGAGTGTGATATTCATTTTCTGTACCATATGTCTACACTTCCAGAACCTAAGCACTCTTCTTTCTCTTATTTTTTAACTTTCTTAATTACTTGCATGCAGATTAAAACCAGGTTACACATCAAGAGAACTGAAAAGTAACGGCACAGCTCCAGCATCACCTTCAGGAAATAATGTTCCCCTGATATACAATGAAAGTCGAGCTCTAAAACCTTCACAGGATAATGAAGAAGCTGGTGTCAATGTGGACGACACTCTTGAAGCTAGTCCTAACCACGGGAGAGAAAAATCAGGTCAGAAAAAGAGGTGGAGGTATTCTTGCGTACACTTCACTGCAAGCCTCATTTGAAACTACAGAGGACACTGTAAACCTAATTAGCAGCTGTAGTCACTGACATTTGATACTTATCTCTATGTAGTTGCCAAATATTATTGTCAGTTGAAACAAACAGCAAGAAGCCATTTTAGGTATCTTACGTGAGAAACAGTTTGAGTTTGACCTAAACTTGTATCAATTCATTTTCGGATAGCAAACAATGTTAAATACGACAACAAACCCATGCCCAAAAGAGGTCGTCCTTTGTTCAGTTGTTTCTCTTCTGCTTCAATTAGTAAGGTTGAATAGGGACATCCCTGACACTTTAATTGAGCGAAGAAAGCAGAAAATCACAAGCTAATACTTGACTAAATTCCACCATTGGGTCATTACATCTTGATCCTCCCCCTAGTTAACCTAGTTCTGCTTTGATCATAGAACTACAACTATCTTCTATGTCTAAGAGTTGACGAACTAATGTAAACATCTATAAGATGTGTAAGGGTCGCAAAGATGTAGCCGAGTTTCGGATGTGTACTATCCATAACTGATATACCACACACCTTTTCTGCATGCTGATCCAGCAATTGAGTTTTACTATAACTCGATATCCACAATAAACTACGAAAATTAACAAGATTTAATGATAGGTTCCACCAACTAAAAAACTTTGAAAGACAAATCATACAGCTAAATCATCAGAATTCTAGAAACCAATGCAAAACCCTAGAGAAGTATGTCTTACTTATTGACTGCACGGGTTTGTACTAGTGAGCAATGTGTTTTCTGCGTGGCAGCTCTTTTAATCATGATTGCATAAACTTGGGCGCAAATTCCTAACTGTCATGATAATCCAAACACTTGCAATTTTACTGAACTCAAGAGAGCATCTAAACAAACCTACAGGCTCTCTAAGTTACCACAACATGTTCAAAGAGGCCCGCAATTTCAGCTGATAAACAAATGCAATTGCAGGTGATTTTCACAAACGTTTCTATCAATGACTAATGAACACAGTTGCTTGAGCTCATCTCATCAAAATTTAACTTTTGTAGATAAGTTTGAGTGTGATTTTTTTTCTAATTTAAAGTCTAATTCCTTACTCAGGCTTCTAATCCTAAAGCAAAAGAAAACCCCACTAAATTGAACAAGAATATAAACAAACAAACAAACAACAAAAAATAATGGAAGCCTTAATCAATAGACGTACAAGAAACGAAAACGAAGAAGAACCTGTGAAAGTATCTTTGAGTCCTCTGCATCCATGGCTAATTAATCCTTCTCTAGGTTTCTCGATGCACCATAAATCTGTAGAATGAGGAGCATCAAACTCACAGTTGAACCCTAAACCCTAAACAATAAGAGTTTGAAGTTAAAAAGAGAGCTAAAAGTTATTCGGGCTACCAAAAGTGCCGCTATTAATTACTGAGGGCCCGTAATATTTATTGTCGTGTGCTGTACTACTACAGCTATAAATTGATTCACTAAAGGTTGAAACTGTTCGACTAAAAAGTAAAAAATGCAGAAAAGAAATCTATGGATCTCTGCCACTAAAATCCTAAGCAGAAAATTACCTTCAACTTCTAGATTCTCAACTAATTTAAATCCCAAGTTACAATCTGCTAGTGTTTTCTCATGTTCCTTCTACCATGCTGGAGAATCTTCTAGGGTTTCTAAGTGCAATTACGGAGACACTTTCCTGGCGAAATTCAGGAAGAATTTCTGTTCATTAGATCAAAATTCTGGGAGATGCTGGAATTGTGGTGTTGTTGCTGTGTCTAAACCATTTCTCTCTTGTGGCTCTTGTAAAAGCGTTCAACCGGTTCATACTTCCGTGGATTATTTCCAGATTTTCGGATTGTAAGTATGTTGATTATGTCTTGTTCGAATTGAAAATTGTGTTGTAAGCAGAAATTTGTGTATTAAGATGCCCTAGTTGTGTTGGTGACATAGCAGGGAGAAAGCGTTCGAGATAGAGGAAACTAATCTTGAGAAAACATATAAAGATTGGCAGAAGAAACTTCATCCTGATTTGGTTCATATGAAATCTGAGGTTTGATTCACCTTTCACTCAATTTTTTTTTTTTTTTTGCAATTCATGATTTACATTGATCCTTGTGTTGTAGAAAGAAAAGGAGTTTGCTGCTGAACAGTCCTCGAGGGTAATTGATGCTTACCGCACACTGAGAAAGCCGTTGTCAAGGGCTATCTACCTTGTGAGGATTTTTACTTTATTTATTTATTCTCTTAGACATTGTGATTCATAGGAACGCTTTGATTTCATGGAGTGCTGTAGTTAGGAAGTGCAAACTGCTAAGTCTTGCCAGTATCCGTCTTTTGTTCCATTTAAAGATCTCTTTCTGTACATCTGTAATTACGTTTCTGACATTTTTCGTGGTTTCTGAAAGTTGGGCCTTGAAGGTGTACATGTGGATGAAGAAAGAACAGTATCAGATCCCGAATTGCTAGATGAGGTACCTTTGTGGAGTCATGACCTGTTTATATATTGTTTTCATGAGGATAGGGGGGATAACATGACCTGTTTATTATATATTGTTGTACCAAGAGATAACAAGACTCATTTACTATACATATGGTTGCTCCAACTTGCACTTTTCCGGATCCTAAGTGCTCCTGGGAGTTTCTTAACTATTTAAGCAATTGATATTTAGCTATCTGAATAGTTTTTTAACTTTGCCGATCTTGTTACAGATCTTGGATATCAGGGAAGCAGTTGACGAGGCCTCTAACTCACAGTCTCTAAAGCAAATCCAGGGTCAGGTAACATGGGAAAATTTTCGTGATCATAAATTGGATAATGACCACTCTTTACAACTGAAGTTAGTGGGCATGTGTAAACAGCGAGGTGAACATTAGCATATTCCCAGGTCCCAATGTGCTGGGTATCACTTAGGCCGTTTCTCTAGTAGGACTTGTGTAATTACCTAGTAACTGAAAGATGATTTTCCCCACTAGTCACCACTTCTCTACTTCCACCCACGTCAATGTCCTTGGTTTGTGATCACTTGCACCCTACAAGATCATAGCAGTGCAGCACCCTTAAAACTTTGTCTTTCTCACTTTCCTGGCCTCAGTGACCTGTTTAATTTCCATTATACAATCATTTATTCATCTGTATTTGATTTAATTGATTGCAACTCTTTCTGTTTCTGATGCAGGTACAAGAGAAACTAGAAATCTGGTCCAAGTCCTTTGGCATTGCATTTAATAAAAAGGAGTTTGAAGACGCTGTAACCTCAATTCAAAGAATGACTTACTATGATCGAATAAATGACGAAATTGTAAAGAAGCTTTGATTTCGGTAAGCCTTCTGTGAATCTGGATTATCTGAACAAAATTAACCGTAGAAACTAGACCTAGTGTTTTGATTTTCATTCATACATGACTTGTTAGGTTGTTTCTCCTAATCTACTTTTATTCAACGCATTCCAATATTTCAGAGGATTCATATATGCAAGTGTGCTTTAAAGGGTGCAAAAAACTTTTGTTTTGTTGGTCAATGTTAGCTTGGATTTCGCCTAGTAAGTGTATAGGACTTAAGAAAGAATATTAAAAGTAAAATTGATTGTATGTCATAATTTTCTCTGAAGGAAGACGAGTAGACGACATAGTAATTTTTATAGAATCAAGTGAAATTATCCAAGAGAACATTGGACTTACTATAAACATAACACCGCTGGATTTTTGAGCTAGATAGATACCTTTTTTTAAAACGAAATAGATAGTAAACTCTTCCTGATAGGAAAAAAATAGGAGAAATAACAAACGGGCCATAATGTTTATTGAAAATTAAAATAAAATTATTCAGTGGATTGATTGCTAACAAAAGTTCACATGGATAAAACAAGTCTTTCTAACTCTCTTTTTAAAAGTGGCTGTTAATTGACTAGTTAGTAGTAGTTCCTTACCATATTTACTCTGTACAACCTAGCCAAGAATGCTCTCATTTGGGAGCAAGCTATGGGTTGCTCATCTCTAGAATTTGCCACATTCTTCAATAGGCTCTTATCCACTAATTATTTACTACAATCTGTAGATATTTCTAACGTAGTGGTTCCGAGAATATTTTGCTGAGCAACGTGTTTTTTTTTTTAGATGTAAACAAAATGTTTTACTTTTGCAACAGGCAATTGTTGATCATGTTTACCGTATGTTTATGTACTGTATTTTGGTTATAGCTAAGAGGTGGTGTGAGAAAACTGATTTATTTAGCATTTTTCACTTTTTGGACTATTGTCTATTTATGCATTCATATCTACAACCTGATCATGGCCATCAAGGCATCAATAGTATCCTTAAGGACAGTGCCTGTGACTGTAAACTGTGCTTTGTCTGTGAATCTATGCGCCCTTTCCTCCATTGGTTCAGATGAGCAACCGGGAGACTGTTCTTATTTTGATCATGCTAATGGAATCAGTACTGGAGGTAAAATTAATACAAGACCTGGTTTCCTAAAAACGAAATAGGTAGATAAGTTGTATAGATTTTGTGGTTGCATCAAAAAATAAAAATATAGAGATTTTGTGGGCTAAGAATCAGTAAAAGGCACAAGATACCTTCGTTAGGGTTAGGTGCCAAATATCTAGTTATACTATTCCTACCACTAACTGTACCGTGACTTAACCATGAAACCTATTCCAACACTCCCCTTCAAGCGGGTGCATAGATATCTGGCATATCCAGCTTGTCGATGAAGGAGTTGAATGGTCGACTTATAGAACTCCTTTCATCAGAATGTCGCCAGTCTGGTTTTCAGTTCTTATAAAAAGAATGCCAATTTCTTTTTAATGAAATGTCTATCCACCTCCACATGCTTGGTTCTGTCATGTGGATGGTGGCCTTGTTGTCACTTTATAACTTCATAGGACTTGTAAGGTTGAATCCAATCTCCGCCAACAGTATTCTCAACTACGATATCTCACAGATTCCTTGAACCATAGCTCTAAACTCCACTTCCGCACTAGACCTAGCTACCACTGATTGTTTCTTGCTGCGCCAAGTTACTAAGTTAATTTCCTCCCACAAATAAACCAGAGGTAGACCTGTGATCAATCGCAGAGCCTGCCCAATTGGCATCAATGTATGCCACAACTTTCACATGATTATTCTTTGAGAATAACAATCCTGCCCAATAGGTAGCGAAGAATCCGGCACTGCATCCATGTGTCTCCCATGGAGCATGCATAAACTGACTTACTACACTTACAGAGTGCACAATATCAGATGAGTAGAGGGCCCTCTCTCTTTACCCAGACCAAAGAAGGTAACACAACATTTTAAGGCTTTGGTTAATTGACTGATAGAGAGAAAATTGGAAGACAAATTGGGTACATGTACAACTGTAGATAAAGACATGGATTTAGTTATTGGAATATGCCCTTCATCAGAGACAATAGTTGGAGATCCATCTATTGTCAAAATACAAGATTCATTGGAACTTGAGCTATAGGTGGAGAAAAAATTGGACTTGGTGGACATATGATCAGTTGCTCCACTATCGATAATCCAGGAACCTTTAGACTTATGGCACATAGTATCTAGTGCCTTACCAAAGTTCTCTATGTTACCTGATTGAGCCAAAGAACTAGACCCAGCTGAATTTTTCTTGGATGACAGGAATCGAGTGTAATCCTTCATCATTTGCTTCTACCAGACCTAAGATGGCTGACGAGAAGCATTCGGTGTGGATGTAGAAACTCCATCTTATCCGTTGTTTTGTATGCTCTTCGGCCACCACTGCAACTTCCTCTTCTTCCTCCATTGCTGTCACTAGAGTTACCCCTATTTTAGACGTCCATTGAGTTTGTAACAAGTCTCTCTCTGGTATGTTTGCACTTGTGACAGTAATCGCAATATAGAGAGTCCTCATCAGATTGTCGGCTGCTTGCTCATATGATTGTTGGACCATGAGTTGATGGAGAAGCAACATTCTGAACTTTCCAGTGAGGTATCATAATAGCTTGGCGAAATTCTTCTGATTTGACAGTCTCATACACTCCTCGAAGAGTCGGCAATTGATCTTTCCCCAATACTTGAATCCTGATGGGATCAAATTTTGGGTCGAGACCAGGAAGGAACTCAATTTCTACATCTTCCAATTCTCTTATGCAACTTAGCTGTATTAGCTACACAAACCATGTCTAACGGCGGTAGGAAGTTAAGTTCTTGCAATAGAGCTTGAAGAGCATTGCAGTAGACTAATAAAGGCCTGTTATTCTGACGTGTCTCAATAATCCGACGATTCAAATCATAAATTTGTATGGCATTTCACCGCTCACAACGCAGATCTGAGAGATTGCCTCCAACACTTCTTTTGCAGTGGGTAGGCGCATATAATTGCTATTGAGGTCTGGAGCCATTGAATCTTAACAACAAGCTCATTATCAAGGCATTTTCCTGTACCCAAGTCTCGTATGTAGGGTCTTCGATGCTGGACATACTTTACTTCTCGCCAGGTATCCAAGTTTTCCTTTCCCCGTAATGTAAAGTTTCACACAATGAGACCGAACAAGGTAATTTGTGTCATCTAGTTTATAACATAGTATCATTTTTACATTCATGTTATAATTGTGAGAAAAGTCTAGAGATGTTGAACTCATAACATAGAAGAACCACTATTCTCAAAAGTTCCTAGGCATTAGATCTACTTTTAACTCGACAACAAAAAAAAAAAAAAAAAAAAACTTTCAAAGAAGAACCAACTTACAAACAACAATAAGTTCTTTAAGAACAGCTCCGAGATTCTTTTAGAACGGCTTCAAGATCTAACTATGGTAGATCTAAGTTGGGTTTCCCATTTATCCCTCTTTTGCTCTGATACCATGTAGAACTTTACCATGTAGAAAACCGAGAGAGAGTTTCCCTTTTATAGACAATCGTGTAGATCTAGCTTTACAATAGACACTATTCCTAACACTAAGACTAACTGTACAGTGACTTAACCATGAAACCCGTTCCAACATGTACTACACACTCTCTCTTTCTTATTGGATTCTGAACATTAACCAGAAGTCTTGTGTGGTGTTTTTCTAACCTTGGGTCGCTCAGGATTTCCCAGCTTATTTTTTTTTTATAATAAACTCATGTCTATGGCTATCGAGTCAGACCTTCAAGCTCAATTAATCCGACTGAATACTTCTAAATGTCTAACCATTAGGTAGAAAATATTACTGTTTAAAACAAGTCATACTCAATCCAAATGTAGGTTTAAACAAGTGAGGTTCATGAGAGCCAGATATAGATGCCTAAAAGAAACACAGATGGTGCCTGAATTTGTGTGAATTTCACTTGTTTCGATCCGGCTGCTTGAATTGTTTGAATGTCTTTATTCCTTAGTTGGCTTAGATCTTAGTGCAAGTAAATTTGTACCTGATTGAGAGATAAATGTCTAGAATTATGACTCGATGTACATAAACATTCACTTTTAAAATTCAAATGCTTGAGAACCTGAAGCAGGTTAACATTATATAATGATGAATCATATTCAGATTCAAGGAAACACAGGACCCCTTTGTTGGTCGGGTTTTAGATCTTGGGCTTCTCGTTTATACACGTTTTTGCTTTACAACTTGTGAGAAGATTTAGTTGGCTTATTATAATATATATATGATGATCAAATTGACTTGTGTGAATTTTACTTGTTTCAGTCTGCTTGAATTATATAGATGTTTTTATTCCTTTGTTTACTCAGAATCTAAGTGGGTGTCAAGTAAAATTGGTCACCCTGTTTGATGCTCAGGAAAGTCGGCTAACAGGTTGTTTGGTGATAACTGAAGATATAACTGTTGTGGTTTTGGGAGGTGATAATATACCCATCAAAAGATACGGAAAGCTGATGCTTAAGAGATAAACTGCGCGGAGTCCATCAGAAATGAAGAAGAGGCCGAGGACAAACCAGTAAAGAAGTGCATGCTTGTATGGCAAGGAAGGGTCACTGAATCTAGTTTCAAGAGGTTTGCTCACTTCACTCACTGTTCACGAGAACTGAAACTGCTGCTAGGAAATCTTTGCAGATGTTGGGGTGGACACTGTTTGGACCTTTCTGCTAACTTTAAAGATGATTCTTGAACTGTTTGGACCTTTATGAATGTTCATGGATATCATAAGCTTACTGTTGTTTGTCTAGAAGACAAGTAGAATACAATTTCATCTTGCTTAAGAAATTCTCCTCTTTCATTTTTTTACTACTAGTATTTTCTTTTTGTTCTTTCTCTTAGTAAGTAATGTAGTATTCCCTGTTTTAGAAAAAGAAGTGTTCAGAGCATTTTAAATGTTCCACAAAAATACCACAGGTTTATTCAAGGAGAGATTGGGTGTCTGTTTTAGTAACTAGTCACCTTGTGTATACAAGTCTGCGACTAAGAGGTGTAACAGGCTAACAGTCCTGTACAGCTTTTCAAAAGTAGTACATATTCATCATTGACTTACTTATCCAGTTTTGCAGGAGGGGTTTCTCTCTCTTGGGGCTGTATTGTTGTTTGTCCCAAAGCTGGAGGCAATCTTTTTGATGACCTGGTAGCGGGAACCTCATTAAGGGCTTCCAGTGTTCAAGTAAAATTTGTCACAGAGATGTACTTGAACTAATTCCCAAGCTTGAAAATCCTATGCAAACTTATGGATTGTTTATATACCCATGAATCATGTTCAGATTCCTAAAAACACAGACATCTTCTAATCTGTTGCTACCCCGGTCTTAATCTCTGACTTTCTTTTTAAAATAATTTGTTTCGTAATGAGAAGTTGTCAAGATTTGGTTGTCTTATTAGGTTATGTATGAGAAATCAATTTAATCAATTTAAAATAAGATTTCAGTTGTTGTGATTGAAAATGGTTCATTTATTGGACGAGAACAGTTTGTTGCGTGGTTGAACCTGGTTGGAGAGATTTCTCATGCATAGGCTGGACAGAGTTTTTAAACTTATATATGTTGGATTCTTTCTCAGATACACTGGTTAATTAGTTCGCTCATTCATTTTTTTTTTTTTGATACCAAAAATTAATGCATTAATTAAGAAGAAATTACAGGATAATCTTTCTCCTCTCTCTTATCTACTCTAGCTTTTCTAGCCAAGTCATGAGCAACAGAGTTTGCCAACCTATTTATTCCTTTGCAAAACCAAAAATTACTAGAAAGCAAAATATTTTTGATGTTTAACATCATATTATGATTAGACCAGTGAACCTCCATTGTTTCTGTGTTGATAGATTTAACCATTGCATCTGCATCTGATTCAAAAACAACCTTCTGGAAACCTAGATTGCACATCCACCTAACAGCAATGTCCAGTGCCATGCACTCCAGTTTTTTCGCATCCAATTCAGCTGTCATTCCTCCATGGAAGTATTGTCCTTTGGCTCCAATACACCTCCCTGCAAAATTGCGAATAATTAGCCCAACACTGCCCTCTTTTGTAACAGAAATAAAAGATGCATCAATATTCACTTTCACATAATCCTTGTCTGGTGGTAACCAATACTTAATAGAGAAAGTATTGCTAGCAGATGATTGATCATTCATAATAGTTGTAGATAGTTGTGAATGGAGCTGCTGAATTCTGACAACCGTTTGAGTGATCATAGGTTTTCTTCCCTGGAATATCAGGTCACAGCGACACTTCCAAATCATCCATGTTGTTATCATACATTTAATTAGATGCAAATTAGAGGCAGAGAAAGTATTACCTGAGAACCAGCTTTCCACCCAGTTCAAGTATGTAGAATACTTACCTGTAATCTCTTGAATATTTACCCCAATTTCAGACCATACACTTTTCGCAAAAGGACATTCTAAGAATAAGTGTTGAGGTGTTTCTAGAGGATAGTTACACAAACTGCAGTGAGTATCAATTTCCCTTTTATATCTACTTAGATTATTTCTAGTGGACAAAATATCTTTAAGACTACGCCATAGATATATTTGAACTCTATGAGGGATATTCATATCCCACAGTCTCTTCCATCTCTCACTACCTGAATCACTAGCAGAAGCATGATACCTATTTCTTTCATTGCAAAGTACATTGTAAGCACTCTTGACAGAAAACTGACTTTTTTTTATCTGGTTTCCATATTAGAATATCTTCACCTGTTGATGGGACTTGCATTTCTAGGATTAGATTGGCAGTATCAACATCAAATAGTTGTTGAATAAGATTGGTGTTCCAGACCCTTGTATCTGTACAAAATAACTCATATACCATACTAAGGTTACCTTGATTAGAAAGACCACTAAGTGGTTTAGGAGGGTTATTCAATCCTACAACCCAGTTATCTAACCAAATATTAGCTTTTGTGCCACATCTAATTAGCCATATTGTATGTTTCTTAAGGATTTCTATGCCATCAAAAATCCCTCTCCAAACCCAAGTGCAATCATCTTTGCACTCTTCTATATGTAAGAAACTACAGTCTTTAGCATATTTAGATTTAACAATTCTAACCCACAAAGCATTCTCATCTGTACATATTTTCCAGGCCAATTTAGTCAACAAAGCAAGATTAAATAGCTCTAAATCCCTAAAGGCAAGTCCACCTAAGGCTTTCGGTTTACAGAAATGGTGCCAACCTAAAAGACAAATACCTTTGTTATCCTGATGACCCCACCAAAAATGTTTTTGGATTGAGTCCATCTTAGCAATTAGGTCTTTGGGAATTCTGAAGACTCCCATTTGGTAAGATGGTAGAGCATTCAGGACATGTTTCACCATTGTTGTTCTTGCTGCCTGATTCATAGTTTTGCCCTTCCACCTTTTCAATCTAGCATCAAAAGACTGCACTATTGGGTGAAAGGCCACTGTTTTACTTCTTCCCAGGATTAGTGGAGCACCTAGATATTTCTCTGAATCTGTCACCATTGTCATCTTTAGCTCCTTTGCTAAATCTGCACATCTAGGCACACTTAAGTTCTTACTGAAATAAACACAAGACTTATTAAAATTCAGTAATTGCCCTGAATATCTACCAAAGTTTTCTAGTATATTCAGTATACCCTCAACATTATGCATATCAGCATTAGCAAAAATTAATATATCATCTGCAAATAACAAGTGTGTTATTGCAGGTGCTCTCCTTGCAGCTTTTATCCCTGAAATTGAATGGTCAGTTTCAGCTTTGTAAAAGGACCTGCTTAGAAATTCCATTGCCAAAATAAACAGGTAAGGAGATAGAGGGTCTCCTTGCCTTATGCCTCTAGTTGGCTTGAAGCTCCTACATGGTGTACCATTTAACATGATGGAAATGTCAGTAGTGGAAATACATTGATAAATCAGTTGGCAGAACTTAGCATCAAAACCAAATTTTTTAAGAATTCCTAGCAGGAAGTCCCATTCTAACCTATCAAAGGCTTTAGAAAGATCTAGTTTTAGTGCCATAGTACCACTATAACCAGCCTTATGTTTCATGGTGTGTATTAATTCATGTGCTACTATGATATTATCATGAATAGACCTATTTGGTACAAAGGCTGATTGGCAGGGACTTATCAGATGCTTAAGATAAGGTTTAATTCTGTTTGCAAGTATTTTCGAGATAATTTTATAGGATGTGTTGCATAATCCTATTGGTCTATAATCAACATGTGCTTTAGGATTTTCTACCTTAGGAATTAAAGAAATGTATGTTCTATTTAAGTTCCTAGGCATGAAACCACAATCAAAAAATCTCTGAACTACACTTAGTATATCATTACCCACATATTTCCACTGAGCTTGGTAGAAACCAGCCTGAAATCCATCTGGACCAGGAGAGCTCCATGCTGACATTTCTTTAACCACCTTATGGATTTCTTCATATGATGGAATTCTCAACAAAGCAACATTATCATTAGCCGTTATCACAGCAGGCATAATATCAAATATACTTTCAGAAAATGAAGGATTAGAGGAGTGACTTACATTGCTGAAATGATTTGTTAGGAGATTAGCAATACCCTCCCTATCATTTATCCATTCCCCGTTACTATCACAAATTGCATCTATTTGATTTCTACACATTCTCCTATTAGCTTGAGTATGAAAGAATCTAGAGTTGCAATCAACTTCTTTATGAATCTATTTCCAGATTTATGCATGTAAAACTCAGATTGTATAGTAAACCATTTATCTATTTCCTTCGTAAGATGTACTATTTGATTATGCTGCCTAATAGAAGGTGATTCACACTGAATAGCCTTAAGCGGATTCTGAAGACTAGTGATGTTGTTATTTATGTCTCCAAACTCAACCTTATTCCACTGTGACAGTAGAACCCTGGTGTTTTGTTGCCTAGTACCTAACTGATGAGCAGGGGAACCAATTGCTTGAATCCCCCAAGCCTTTCTCATTTGGGTTTCAACTATTATGATGCATCCATGGTCCAAAAAATTTAAAAGGTTTCCACAGAGATTTTCTACATGGATCAGTTGCTAGAAGAATGGGGCAGTGGTCTGAGCCCAGTTGGACTAAATGAAAGACTTTAGCATGTTGAAAGTTGAGAAACCAATCATTATTTCCTAGAGTCAAATCAATTCTAGCTTTCCTAGTGTCAGTGCCTTCCTTGTTACTGGCCCAAGTATAGTCTCTCCCTTCATAACCAAGATCTAATAGTCCACATGTATTTACCTTCTCTTGAACCCATTTGTCTGTTGTGTTAGATAGATGGGTAAGCTGAGCTTACAAGATGGAAGTTTAGGTCTCCCATCACTATCCATGGTTGATCTAGGTTTTCACTTAATTCCTGCAAAAAGTTCCATTGTGTTTTCTTTACCTCAAAGTAAGGGGAGCCATACATAAAGGTTAGTAAAACTTCTGGTTTAGCAGGATGTAACTTTACTAGAACATGAATCATATTATTAAAAGCAGCTGCAACATCACAAGAGATACCATCTTTCCACATTAAAATTAAACCTCCAACTAATCCTACCCTATTGATGCAAACATTATTATAGTAGTGTAATAGCTAGCAATTCTCTTCATCCTATCTTCATCTATCTTAGTTTCTGATAAGAATATGAGCTCAGGGTTTTGGGCATTTACTAAGTTTTTAAGTTGATCCCTAGCAAACTTTTGAGCAGCCCCTTGTATGTTCCAAGACAGAATCCTCATTTTCAGAGAGTTTTTAAAGTGAACACTCCAAAAGTTGATGATATAAGGGACTATGTTTAAACAGAAAAGTATACAAGAAAAATTATTAGAAAAACAGCCTAATAAGATTAAATCACAAATCCAACTCAATTTAAAACTTACCCTAATCAAAGAAATCAATTTGAGATAAATAGAAAACCCTAATTTTGTAATGTGAAGAGGAAATTGGGATGAAATTATTACCAGATTAGCAGGACCCCGTTGATTCCTCCGATAGATTAGACACCAGTAGGCTTATCTGAGCTAGAAACCCTTCCATCCCCAAGTTCTGACCTCACAAGTATGTCACTCGAATCTTTTCCATCTTTCATTTGAGAATCATCATCACCCCTTTGTTTCTCTGTATCATCGCTCTCCGCAAGGTAAGTAGGGTTGGTATGGATAGTGGTTTGGTTTGATGAAACTGAAGCAGATTGATTAGGGTTATCATCACTTCTACTTCTCTTGCTCCTTCTACCGCTGCCCTCTTCCTCTTCCCCTTCTGTTGTATTAGGGATTCCATTTTCAGCCCCTTTTATTATGTACTCGTCTCCGGCTATTTCCCCACCCAGTTGTTCACTATAGGCATCCATAAAGGCTCTGCCTTCTTCTGTATTGGCTTTCCAGTCTTCGAAATACTCATTAGTCATAGCCTCTACTTTCAGCTCTTGTGCTATCAAAGGACAAATCTGATCATTATGATCTATAATGTAACATTCCTTACAGATGTTATAGGGTTGTTTGTCATAATGGTATCGAATCCAGACTCTGCCTCCCTTCCTTGCATTGATCCACCCGCCTCTCTTTAGAGGTTCAGTTAATGGAACCTCTACGAAGACAGTGGTAAGGTGGTTGCCTCTCTGTAATCTTCTTCTAATAATCATTTTTTTCCCAATATCCTTGCATACCTCCGCAACTAGCTTCTCAGTTGGAAGAATATTATCCCAACCTCTCAACTCTACACAACAAATTTGGTGTGTAACTTGTACTTCTCCAGCTCTTTATCAACATCATATGGTTGCAATTTCCTGGATTCATCTGGAACTTCATTCTGGCTATTGCATTTTACTATATATTGGCAAAGTTGCACTTCTCTCTCCTTGACCTTGGCCGTTCTGGCTTGACCGTCGTTAATCTCCAACAATAGCAAATCTCCATTAAACCTTCATCATCTTTTCTCATTTTCATGGTCTAATCAACATCAGTTTATCATGCATACTATAATCGTTGGGTCTATCATGGATTGTACTAACTAACTAGTTACATCTCTGCATTAAGGACGGGGCATAGTACTAATCCTTATTAGTTGAGCTTCTAAATGATTTTTTTATCTCTACAGTCAATAGAGTCTAGGAAACAAATCTGGATTCTCACCTTAGGTCATTGTTATCATATGCTTAGGGTACTCATATTATATCATATTAGTTTATTGCAGCGATTTTCTTCCCGTTTAAGCTTATATCAGTTATCTCAATTTCAAAGTATTTTTGTTTTGCAACATGAACATGTACTGCTAATTCTTTTAATCTCCTTGTTATGAAGCAGGATGATTAGTCTTTTATTGGCTTTGGCCTTTTGTCCATTGGTGGTTATAGCTTTGGCTTATTCTGGTGTTTTGCTTTTGGAAGCAATGGTTTCATTGAAGTTCATCATCTCAACCCTCCTTCATCTTCACAAATGGGGTCCAACCCATGGTACAAGAGAATGGTGGTATTCTAAGTCAGTTCAAAAAATGCGAGTTTTTCGCACTTACTTTCCTTTGAAGGCTAGATACAGAATTGAATTCTTATTCACCTTCCTAGTTTATCTATCAATTTCAACTCTCTATCTTAGCTGGTCTTACGTTGGAATAGGTAATACCCTTAACTCATCCCCGGATACCAAGCAATTGCGAATATTCAATACCTATCTTCTAGGAGAAACAATGTACCTTGCTCACCTAAACCCTAATCACATAAACCCTATCCCTCACCCCCCATATAAACCCTCTAAACATCTCAGAACTTCGTACTCATTACCCAAACATGGCTTCCAGTAGCGCTGATTCTGCTCTTACAATGCCACAAAACCCAGTCACATAAATCACTACAAAGTTAAAGGAAGCCAATATTGATTCAGTAGCAGATATCCAGAAATCACAAGCTGAAGAGGAAGCACCAGATAACTTAGAAATCACTTTCATTGGAAAGATAATGATTGAAGGAAAAATGTCAGATAAGATGGTTGAAGAATACATCAAGTACACCTGGTCATTCATACCAGAGGAAGAGGCCGTCAAAGTTATTGAGGTGGATCGCAACACTATGATCTTTACATTCAAACAGTGGTTGCAGCTGGAAAAAGTATGGGAAGAAAGACCATGGAGCGTCAATGGCCACATGCTTGTGGTTTATGACTATGCACCCTCGGTTATCTATCAAGAATTGGATTGGGACAAGCATTGCTTCTGGATTCAAATCAAACTCATGCTACCTGAGCATATGAATCAGAAGGTGGTTGAGGAAATAGGTGAAACAATGGGGGAAGTCATTGCTGTTCATCCTAAGGAAGGTTTACCTGAAACTGGAGAAGTCTTCAAAGTGTATGTATTACTAAGCCTTGAAGAACCCTTAAGAAGAGGAATCCTAGTGCCAACGGCTGCTGTAATAACAAGATGGTTGAATTTTTTTTATGAAAAACAAGCACACAAGGTATGCCCTCACTGCTATGTTATCAAACACAACTGTAACAAGTGTAAAGGAATGGCTGAGAAACTGAAGGCAATGCATGATAAGCCACTACTAAAGAACATGTCTATCTCAAAGAAGATTAATCAGAGGCCTGCACGAAGTATGGTACCCAGTACCAAGCATACAACAAGGTAAGGTGGAAAAGGACCATCATTTATCCCCCCAAAAGATGGTATGGTCATTGAAGGGATTACTATGATTAGCAATACCTCAATTGTCATTGCTGAAGAGAAGACTGCTGATTCTCCAAATGCTAGACTAGGGAAAAGACTCAGAACCTCCAACATACCCATCTCCACTCACTCTCAGCAAAACAATCCAATCAATCCTATAGATGGTGACATACTTATGGAATCTGCACCAGAGCACGGACCTACTAATGGACAACTCAATTAGTTGCAAGGACTAATCATTCTGGTGGAATAACTAAGGAGATTGATGTACTTCCCGAGGTAACTTCGATTCATTACTCATCCTATTTTAAACTTCCATTTCATTACTGCTTTAATTGCAAATTTTGTCTGACATTAACTAGTGCAAATCATAGGCACACTCTGCGTTTAATACCTAGTTTGCAATCACTATATAAATTGGTCTTGTATTCAATAAAGTCATCAAATTGTAGTCTATCTACTGTTATCCACTTCCATTATCACAATAGGGATAAATTTTCTGAAAAACGCGTAGCTGCATTACATACGCATTTAATACTTAGGAAGTCATTAATAGAAGGTCATTGTAATTACACTAAAAGCAGTTTTGATTGTTGTGTACACAATTCCTCAATCACTCTTAGCATTAATCACAATTATTGCATTAAATTAGATCATAATTGCACTAAATTTGTAGATTTAATTGTAGCATTTAACTCTGTTTCTAGTTCCTCCTGCACCATAATTAGTAAAACATCATTAAGCATCAGTATTTTAGCTAGCCATATTGCATGTAATTCAGCCATTCATAGTTGTTTTATTAGCATCATTTCATATCAGAAATTTCAACATAAAGAAACACTACTCCTCCAATCTAACGGGTTAATATCCATTACTAGGTCAACTCCCTTAAACTCAGTTGCCATTATGAAAAACTCAGCTGGAATGTTCAAGGCCTTAAAACCCCTGCAACTAGGAATCATCTTAGAGATTTGATCAGGTCTCAGAATCTCGACCTTATATTCTTATGTGAAACTAAGCTTCCAAGCCATAAAAGTTAAGCCCCTCATTACTCCTTTTCAGTACCCACATCACTTCATTCTAGATTCAATAGGGTTATCAGATGGCTTAGTACTCATGTGGAAATCAGGGTTTTCATGTGAAATTGTTTCTTGTGAGAATAACATGATTCATGCACTCATCCAAGCTGACCCCAGCAAACCAGAGTTTCTTTTAAGTTGCATGTATGGCTTTGCTAATCATGACAAAAAGAAGGTGCAATGGGAGTTCCTTACTGAACTTGGAGGTGAAATTCAGCAACCATGGGTTATTCTTGGAGATCTAAATATTTATCTCACATCGGATGCTTCTAATACTTCTTCCTCAAGTGATGGCTACTTCAACAGAGTTATCTCTTCTATTGGACTTCAAGATTTGGGGTTTATAGGAAAGGAACACACCTGGACAAGTAACAACTTAGGGACTGGATCGAGAAAGTCAAGAATTGACATGGGTTTAGTCAATGATGATTGGCTAAAATACTTCAGTAATTCAAAAATTCTTCACTTGAACCAGGTGGGAAGTGATCACAGCCCAATTCTTCTCAATTGTGACTATGGTCAACCAAAACTATGGAAACCATTCAAATTTTTCTATACTTGGCTGAAAGATAAAACTTGTGTTGCACAAATAGTAGCAGCTTGGAAAGCTTCTGTTACAGGATCACCAGCTCACAAGCTCTGCAGCCATCTTAAGTTCACAAGCTATGCATTAAATAAATGGAACATGGAACATTTTGGGGACATAAACAGAAGAGTAGATGAGCTGCAAGAACGACTGACGGAACTACAGAATCAGCAAACCACAGATGATATTCACTCTCAGATTCTCTCCATCAACAGCGAGCTCAAAAACTGGCATCGAATCCAGCATAACTTACACAAACAAAAGTCCAGAGATACCTTTCTCAAAGATGCAGACAATAACACGAAATATTTCCACACTGTAGTCAATAGGAAGAAGGGGAGAAACAATATAGATAGTCTGAAAAGCAAGGAAGGCAATTGGCTCTCAACAAGAGAGGATATATCCAAGTTGTTAACTGATCACTTCCAGAACTTAATGACTACTTCAGCACCGGAAATAAAAGATGAACTTTATTCTGTCATCCCCAAGCTTATTTCTGATGAAGAAAATGATGCATTATTAAGAATTCCAAATGATGATGAAATCCTAGCAGCCTTGAAGAAGATGGAGAATTGGTCAGCACCTGGACCAGAAGGTTTCTCAGCAGGATTCTACAAAACTCAATGGGAAATCGTAGGCCCTGAAGTCTGTAACATGGTCAAACAATTCTTCACTACAAGGTACATGTACAAAAATCTTAACAAAACCTTCATCTCACTTATACCAAAGAAAAGAAGATGCATCATACCATAAGATTACAGGCCGATTGGGCTTTGCAATACTACATACAAGTTCATTTCAAAGATTGTTGTAAATAGAATGAAGCCCTTAATGGATAGAATAATATCTCCTCATCAAGCAGCATACGTTCAACGAAGGCTCATTAACGACAACACTATAATTGCCCATGAGCTTATACATTCTATGAAGAGAATGAGCAGCAAGGATGGCTGGTTTGCCTTAAAGCTAGACATGTCAAAGACGTTTGATAGGCTAGAGTGGCCGTTCTTATCAAAGGTCTTAAGCAGCTTTGGATTCCCGGAAGGTTGGTGTCAAATCATTCACCAGTGTGTAAGTACTACTTCTTTGTCAGATCTACTCAATGGCTCACCATGCTTGGAGTTCAATCCCACTAGAGGAATTCGGCAAGGGGATCCTATTTCCCCATACCTATTCATTCTAGCCATGGAGTTTTTATCTAGGACTCTAATTCAAGCTCATGTTAATGATGATATTAAAGGGCTTGCTGTCACAAGCAATGCCCCAACAATCAATCATTTGCTCTTCGCAGATGATTGTTTAGTCTTTAAAAAAGCCAATTTCCATAGTGTCTTTAATCTCCTTGAAGTCATGCAGAATTTTGGTAATCAATCAGGCCAAGTGATAAACTTCGAAAAGTTTTCGATCTTCTTCAGCAAAGGAGTTGAACCAGATGCATGTGAAGCTATAAGAGAAATTATGGGTGTCAAACCAATGGACAAGAAGGATAAATACCTAGGCTCCCCCTTGCTACTCGGCAAGTCCAAAAATGAAGCTTTCTCTGACATCAAAGATAATTTTGAAAGAAGGCTGGCTTCATGGCAATCAAAAACCTTAAATCCTGCTGGCAGAACCACCATGGTGAAGACAGTACTAAATACAATCCCAACTTATCAGATGAGCACTTTCAAACTATCCAAAACACTTATCAGGCAACTTGAAGCAATTGAAAGGAAGTTTTAGTGGGGTCATCATGGTACAAGAGGTCTTTGTCTCACAGCGTGGCCAAACTTATGCAAATCCAAGGAAGCAGGAGGACTGGCATTCAGGGAACTAGAACCACTTAATCACTCTCTACTCACAAAATTAGCATGGAGGATTCAAAGTCAGAGCAGTAGTTTGTGGGTGCAAATCCTTAAAGCTAAGTACTTCAATAATGAGTCATTTCTTCACTTAGATACAACAAAAGAAAGAACTTCATCATATGTATGGAAGGGCATTGAAACTGGGTTGAGTATACTACAGAGAAACTACTTCATGGTTATTCACAATGGCAAAACAACAAGCATATGGAAAGACAAGTGGGTATATGGCATGGATGCAGTCTTGACTTCGACCAATGAAAATTATCATCAGTATGTCTGGGTCTCTGAATTAATGATGGCCAACTCACATTCCTGGAATGTACAACTACTAAGATTTGTTTGTTGATAACATAGTGGAGAGGATTCTCAATATAAGTATCACACCACAAGAGGAAGACGAAATCATATGGACTCCTGCAAAAAATGGTAAATTTTCCATCAAAAGTGCTTACAACAGTATTACAGGAGGTAGTTATCACCTTCCAAATCTAGCTGAACAGATTCATGTAGTGGTGTGGAAGAAGTTATGGAGTACCAATGTTCCCCACAGAGTAAAAATCTTCATCTGGAAATGTCTCAAAGGCCTAGTATCAACCAAAGCAACAGTGGCAAGGTTCAAACCAGAAGTAGATCCGCATTGCACAATCTGTAACTGTGAAGAGGAGTCTGTTTCCCATCTGCTCCTAAGATGCAACCATGCTAGGACAACCTGGAGGACAATAAACATAGATATATATGTGATCACCAGTCAATTCAATTCCACTACAGAATGGATGGTTTCTTGGTTTACTATACAGGATGAGTTTCAAACAGTGGAACATGAGAAGTGGATTACTACTCTTATGGTGGGATGCTGGATTATTTGGAAAGCTCGCTGTGAATTCGTTTATCAGGGAGTTCAACTGAACCCAATTACAACTGCAACTAGGATTTTATATCATACCAACAACTTCAATGTAGAAAATCCCACTATAGTGAGAACTAGGAATGGACCTGACACTTGGAAACCACCACCACCTGGAATCACTAAAATTAATGTGGACACATCCTACTGTTCTACAACTTCTAACTATGGTTTAGGTCTGATCATTCGTGATTTTGCAGGTAACTGCAGAGCGATCAGGGGGGAAGCTAGAGATTACGCCTTAGACTCTGAAGAAGGAGGGTGTCTTGCTGTCAAATTAGCTGTGAAGTGGGTTGCGGAAATGGAGATGGACAACATTGAAGTAGAAGCAGATGCTGAAACAGTAATAAATTCAACCACATCTGACCATTCCCTAGTCAGATGGAAAAACAGAAGACATGTTCGGGATATCCAATTTTTTTCCAAGAAATTTAAGAACATTAAGTTTATGCATGTTGGTAGGGATGGGAATGGAGTGGCTGATGCCATTTCCAAATTTTGTAATAAGGAAAGGTGTAGAATTGAGAGTACCAGTACATTACCTCTATGGGTTACAAAGCTTGTAAACACTGACAGGCAGTTGCTTGCACCTTAAATCAAATAAATTCTCTCTTTATCAAAAAAAAAAAAAAAAATTTACTATATATTACTCCTTCGTGTCATCCAAGGTTAGCCGCATTATAAAAGTGGCTGCAAGCGAAAAGATTTCCTTCGTGTCATCCAAGGTTATGTAGAGATGGTTTATTTTGGTAATGTGAAATAAGACACTCTGCAGTGACTGCAATAGACGTGTCCTAAGTAATTGTATGCAAAAGTTTCAGTAGTCCTTCCTTTTCAGGAGGGAGGTTATCAAGCAGCCGCCAGCCACACATTACAAAAACGGAAAGCCCACATTCTTGTAGGGTTCCCCCTTGAAGATACAAAAACTGATGTTGCCAAGAATGATAATGTTGACTAGAAGAAAATATCTGAGACATTACATGTTCGAAAGCTTTCAACTGCTTAAATAATTCATTTAAAAGGCTACGAATCTAACAAAGGGTTAATTCGAAGGCCTGACTGGATGGTTTTAGGATTATTCAGAACAAGTTATACTGTTGTGATAATTAGTTGTTATTTCTTAATCTAGTGGAAAGTGGGACTCAAAAGAATGTTCGCATCTTTCGGATATTCATAAGTTAGGAGAGAGCACTCTGGTTTATTCTATATATTATAGGTTTATTCTATATATTATAGATTCTTGTCATGTGAATCCATGTTCCATGCCTTAACGCAAACTGCAGAATTGGAAGCTGAAATACGGAGTATCTTTTCTCTCCATATTTCAACTGGCAATTGCATTGAATCAGTATTCAATCGCATGATTGTAAATGTTGAAATTACACGTGCTTCTTGTCGTCTTGTTCCACCTCTATTCTAAATTGGGATGTTTGTTTTATTTCTTGACAAAACATGACTTAAAAAGAAGAGGAAGATTGATGCTTGCTATGAGCAAAACCCCACCTCAATTTGGATTAAACCAGCTAGCCACATGATGTGGCATGACAAATACTAGACATTGTGATCAATCAGTTCTCTCCCACATCAGCTGCCACTGTACTCATGGTCAGAAAAATGATTCACCAGCTCAATGGAATAGTATGAAACACAGTGAGATTACAAGAGAAGAAAGACAGCAGGTGCGCCAACTGCTTGCTCGATCTTTTCAGCTGTGACCTGACTGACCATGGAGACTTCTAGTGGCGGGTTCCACTTGGCTCAACATGGTTGGGTCACCAAAGAAACTCCGCATCTTCCCAACTACTACGGCTTTTGTTCTTCAAGGAACTATAATGACCCAAGTCTGTCCCAATCTCAATCTCAACCCCATAATAATCTTTGATACATTACAGTACAGACCAGTGACTAGTATGTTTTGATTGTTAATATCCAAATTTCATTTTTGAACTCAAATGAGTTGGTAAGGGACTCCCAACTTCACAATGATCATATGCATGTGCGCTCCGGGGGGGTTCTAAGAACTACTTCGAACTACTTTAGTGAGCGCATGATGGATAGGCATATCCTACCAATTGGCTCGTCTCAGCCACAGCCATCCGGACCTACACATGGGATATAAGGTAATTTGGTCCCATTTATGGAAAATTCAACACGAAGGAATAAAAACCACAAAATTGGTCGAGAGGACCAATTTTGTTAATTTTAGGTTGTATAAGACTTCTAAAACTCCAATTTGTTCTAGAAGGCAGCATCTAAAAAGATACTGTTTATAAAAGCAGCATCTAAAAAGATACTAAAAAATATTGTTTATAAAGACACATACAGTCAGCATATGCTAGGGAGTTACCTAGAATGCCCCTTCCATTGTATTTAGACACTTATAAATTTCTAACAGTCAAATGTAAGTTGATATAAATACACACAATAACTAGAAAATTGTCAATATATGCAATTTTACCATTGGTAGAAAATCCACAGAAAGTAAAAAATGAATCAGAAAGTTAAAAATGAACTGCCCTCACGTAGGATTAAACTGCGGACCTTCAGTTTACAAAACTGACGCTCTACCATTGAGCTATAAGGGCTACTATAACTCCAGATGACATGCAGTTACCGCTAATTTATGTCAGCTAAACTTACTGATGTATGGACCAAATTCTGCACAATAAATTGTATTGTTGTAGAGACTTGGACCATATGCAAGGATAATCACAGTAATTTTCCTAATGCCCATGAAAATGATTTAACATAGGCTTACTACTGATTTACACAAGATAGGTGAGACTTCCAAGAGAAACAGAAATGCATAAAAGAGACCCGATAGCGGAAAATTTACTGGTGTAGAGCCTTCCGCCACTATGAGAATGCAGAAAAGGGACCCGATGGCGGAATGATCTCGAAACAACCCTGGACAAGATGAGCCATCATTGAAGTGTTCCATCCACAGTTCAATTACTAAACAAAAAAAAACTAAAACACATATATATTTCGATGCATACTTATAAGGTCAAGTATTAAAATCATCTGTTGACTGACACATACATTTAAGGTCAACCAAAGTATCGATTGCAACATAAGCCTGTACGCGAACTTTGAATTAGCAATATCTGCAGAATGTGGACATCTAATGTTCTTATGCTGTAGAGAATGACCATTATTGATTATGTCCAAGCCGCCAAAACTACCTACTTGAACAACAATAGGAAATGCAGATTCAACTACCTTTTCAGTTGATGTAGTATCAGTCATGGCAAAGTCATGCTCTTCAAATTCTGCACGCAACCTGTAAAATTACACACCAGCTGGTATCAGAAATCATCATACATGCAAATGCCTTTCAGGATTGTCAATTTAAGAGTGCTTGTGTCGTGTTCCATATTCTCATATTTTGAATTGTAATCCACTCTATTACGAGATTCGTATACCGCATATATCATCACCAACACTAAACCATTGTATGAATAGCAGTAAATTAACTTATAAGGTGTTGCTCCATACTAAACCAATCAATGGAAAGCGGGAAAAAAATCAAGACACCCACCACTACAACTGAACTAAAATATACAAAGTTAAAAGCCAAGCACATATTCAAAGGTCTAATCTTTATCAAATCCTTGGAAACATTATGAAGCCCATGTCTAATTTCATCTGAATAAACCTTCAAGTGCATTATGTAATTGGTGTTACCTATCTAAACTTATCGGAAACAAATACCATTTTCGGAGAATAAACCTTCAAGCACATAAATATGCACCCTTCCCATCCCACAAACCAACACAATCCTAGACAAATTATTATGCTTAAAGAACTTAGGCAAAAGTGGTGACAACAGTGATAACACCCAGGTAGAAGTGGCGACAATAGTGATAGTACCCAAGTATAAGTGGGGACAACACTGATAATACCCAGGTATAAGTGGTGTAATGCTAGAATTTTTACCTCATTTTCTGAAAGGTTATAATCAAGCCAAATTTCGACCACTTGTACTGGGGTACAGATTCCAAAAACACACACACAAGAACAAATATCTTCAAGTTATAACTACACACTCATTATCAAGCCAAATTTTCTACCACTTGTACTGGGGTACTGATGAGAAAATTTCTGCCACTTGTACTAGGATACATACCCAGAATTTCCTAATTTTACATGTTCAATTGAAACCAGTTGTACATAGTGTACATGTTCAAGTTAAAGCAATTTTACCCAAACTTACATAACAAACCAGTTATAGCCATACTTACATAATCAAATTAAAGCAACTATACCCAAAATTACATAATCAAATTAAAGCAAACCAATTATACCCATACTTCTATAATCAAATCAAAACAATTTCATCTGGGTTAACTTTGTATTTCAAATTAAAACAACACCATAATTAAAATTCAATTCAAAACCTAATTCAAAACCTAAATCAAAACAATCAAAACCAAATTCATGAATACAGTTCAATTAGGGTTCAATTGTACCCAAATTTAAATGAAAATTCAAACTAAAAATTTAGGGTTGTGGGTATTACTTGTTGTAGGATTCATTTTTGAACCCTGGATGTGGTTGGTGGAGACGGTGGAGGATGAGATTTTGCTGGTATTACTGTTGAGATGACGATGGTGCTGGTGGTGGTGTAGTTGGATACTGTGGTGGTATTGCTGTTTGTGTTGGTGGTGGATACGAGTGTGTTGTTGGTGGTGGTGGTGATTGTGTTGATGTTTCTGGTTGTGGTGGAGGAGATAGAGGTGGAGGTGGTGGGAGGAAATAACTATTGAAACTCGATGGAACTGTTGCTATGTTGGTCGATATACTCGAGAAGAACTGTAGGGGTAGTTTCGTCTTGCTTTTGCGACGTGTCTTGCTTACCTTGCTTGTCTTTTAGAACAAGTTGAATCTTTAGTCGTCCCTTAGGACCTGGCCGTTTGCGGCCAGGTCCACTAGACCCAATTTCTGCAAAACAACCCACCGACAAGTTTACAATTTACCCAATCAGAATGCAGGTCTGGCAATCAAGCTAATTGACTCTTTGGGAATTAAGGTCCAAGCATCTTAGGAT
>JAJJMA010302959.1:0-24665 GCA_023529015.1 Papaver nudicaule | reverse complement strand
TAGGCTAGTGTTTGTAGTCAGTTTGTACTGGGCGGTGTTCAAACTGAACGAGGTCCCGAGGTTTTTCTGCAAGGCAGTTTCCTCGTTAAAAAAATCTCTGGTATCTTGTGTGCTTTTACTTTCCGCATTATAACTCTGATTTATAACTAAAGCACCAAGTAGTACGTTATTGCATAACTGTCAAGTTGACTCCAAAGTAATCTTTGTCGAGGTCTAACAACTCCAGTTATAAGTTTGGATATTGATTTTTGAGATCGTCCAGACTTAAACCATAAGACTCACGAGCCAAAACGAAAAGTTGGTAGTATTTCGGTACCCCTCTTTTTTCAATTACTGTCAATTCCACCAATTCTATGGGCACACAACAGAAGATTGCGTCATGACGCAAGAACAAATTTTCTTTTTCATTTCAAAGGGAAAATTCAAGCACTTCCTTGAACTTCCAAAGCAACCTTCAAACCCGCCACAACCAAAGGAGGAGAAATAGCACGAAGCATACATCATAACCATTGACCGAAGCATCCCAAGATCCGACGACTGCAACTCCATAGTTCACGCAGATATCTGTGGGAGAAATTTCGAAGGTATTCCTACTGATAGAATCCACAAAAGAGACTTTCAAGGAAAAGAAATATTGAGTGTAGCAATGAGAGGGCAACTGGAAGAGTGGCAGTAGCGCCCAATTTTCTTTTCGGCAGCAGACATTCCCGATGAGGGAAGATTACACAATGATCCCTTAGTTATCACACTCCACATCGAGAAGACGGCGATGCCTAGAATACTCGTGGACCCAGGAAGTTCTGTGTACATACTCTTCGGGAGGACATACGACAAGATGTTTGGAAAGGAAAGAGCCTTGGTGCCTTCTTCGTAAATATCTACGGCTTCAACGAAAAGCCCTCGATGACCAGGGGAGAGTTGTCGTTACTAATTCATGTTGGAAAGCTGGAACAACCCACATCATTTTGTGTAGTTGACATAGACTCGCCTTACAATGCAATTGTGGGAAGGCCTTGGCTTCACTACATCCTAGGAGTGCACTCTACTCTGCACAGAAGAATCTGATTCCCAACGCCACTGGGAATCGCGGAAATCCTAGGTGATCCCACCGAAGCTCGTCTATGCAACGAAATCGATGTCCAGGCGAGAGAACACCCGAGGAAGGATTCCCCAAGCTAATCCAAGCACCCAAGATAACAGAGTCCTGCATAGAAAATTTTATAGCTGAAGTAGAGACTGGAATGGCTGACACTACCATGAGAACCCCCATAGTCTGCAAGCAAGGCACTCGACCTATCAGCAAAGGAAAAGGTCATTGCACCGAGCACAAAGAACAATTCCTCGTGTCAAGCAATAAGGTACCAACGCCGAGCAAAGATGATAGCAAGGCGTGTTTGAACAGCACCGGAAAAGATACTCTGGTGGAGCAATTTTGGGCTGGGCCCTACGTCCTTGAAAAGGCGCTTGGGAACAAAACATACAGCCTAGTCAATCTCGAAGGATATAATCTAAGCACCTCAGTTGAGGGGAAGCATCTGAAACACCTTGATTAGAACCTTGCATGTAAGCAACGCATAAGAAATGTCAGTTTTAGAATGAAAAAAATAAAAGAAGCAGCTGGGCCTGCTGTTAAGAAAATATATACTATACTATTCGAGGCACTATATCTCGATCCAAACTCCATATCCTACTCGGCTAGGCGAAAGTCCTACGCGAATAGGCAAACCTCCAAAGGCTCTCAAGCCATATAAAGCAAACATGCCATGACGCCATATCTCCCCTAGTGCCTCGACGCAATGAAATTAAAAGGCCTTCACGCCAAGGCCCAGACGACAAAAACATAAAAAAGACCTCGAAAAGCAGGCACAGAGTTGATGATCATATAAGCCGTAAGGGCCCTACGAGCTATATGACACAGTCCTCTACCCACAAGACACCCCGTTAGCGGTGGGTACTTTGCGTCTAAGCTACATAAGCTAATGAAGCATTTGAACCCACTACCAAAATGGGATTAACATCCACCTCTAAAGGTGGATGGAACCCCGAGGCAGCTGATTCGCTCGTATTCATGGGAATAGCAGGCGAAACACGCAGTCGAGGGGCCTCCTATAAAAAAACAAACACTTAGCCTCGAGGAGGGGCTATCGAGAAACAGAGGGGTCGAACTCTAGGCCGCGATAGGAGAATAGCAGCTACCCACTATAAGTTCCTCAATGTACTTGGGCTAAATGGATCATCAGAATACCACCATATTCTCTTGGAGAATACATGGTATCCCCGATATCCACCCAACATACCGAGGCAAAACGGGTACCTATGACCTCGATAGCCTATCTTTGCTTTAAAACAGGCAAGTAACTAAAAGCCTTTGGGAAGGGTGATCCATAAGCCCCCACTAGCTTGGTTTACTATCTCTTACATCGAAGTAAGCTCTGGAGTTGCACCTCAAGTAACCTTAGGAGCCTAGAGCATTGCAAAAGCAACTTCGTGCTTGATTACGAAGTTCTCAGCAAATATATACAAACTAAAAAGGAAAAAACTCCAATCAAGCAAAAAAGGCTTCTTCATAAACATAGTCAATACAACTTACAAGCACAAAAAATATGGGAGATGTCAAGTACAAAAATTCTTGTATCAGAAGACAAAAGGAAAAGCAAAAGATTCGCTGCTACACCACGGGAGAAACCTCACTAGATAACACAACGTGACGAGGGGGAGGGATCTCCAAAAACTTTCATGTCATCCCAAAGCTCTCTTTCAGCCTCCAAGTCTTCTTCATAAGTTCGAAAGCCGGAGTGATCTTGTCTTGAAGGAATGATTTCCCTCACGGGCTCAGACTCACTTTCGCTCTCTTCACTATACGCGACCGTGGATTCTTTAAACAAATAGTTGTTCCCTTTATCGAAGCTAACACCCACACCACCACCAGTGCTCGGCACTTGGGCGTCACCAAGAACCTGTGCGGCATCATCAGCAGGGTTGCCAGTCTCAACTGAAACATCACCCTCGGGATCATCTTTCGGATCATCCTTGAGATCATCCTTTGGATCATCTTTCGGATCATCCTTCGAATCATCCTTGGGATCGTCTTTCGAATCACCCTTCGGAGCATCCTTGGCATCATCCTCGCCACCTCCAGAATGGTTATCGTCAGATTCATCATCGCCATCATCTTCGTAATTGCCGGCACCTTGGTCATCAGGAATCTTCCCAAGCAGCCCTCTCCTTCGTGCTTCGTCCTTACCCAGTGATGGTGTGTCAAACCAACAAAGTTAATACTCTTACTTCACTAAATATGGATTAAGCACAGTAGCAAGAATAAGTTCGTTCCACAGAGAGAGATATGGTTTATCAGTTGTGTTGAAAACTTATGAGTAACCAGAGGGGGGGATTTTTGTTGTGCGAATAAAATAAAAACGAAACAAGTAAATAAAGATAGAATTCAGAGAGATGAAATACTGGTTAAGGGTTTCATCTTCAATCACCAAACATGTTCATCAATCGATCAAAGTTAACATTCAATCTTTCTCATACCAAGAGCCCTAGAGTACCCCATCGAGAGTATACTCCGGTAAATTCCTTATATCATTGCACACCATAACGATGAATGTGCAAATACTACTCAGAGAATAACTTGACGCAACGTGCAATCAAGTTCAACTCTCCAAGAGCTTTAGGTTCTATGAATTAGGCTAATCTATGCAATAGTAAAACTATTCAACATAGGTCAAGCTTCTACATATTATTTCTAAAAGCTATCACCACTTTCGAAATCATATTGTGCTACTTGTGACAGGATTCTTTGACTATTTCGTATCTCAAAACCCTAATCTAGCTATAGATATGCTTTCGTATTCATTCAGTTTGCAACTTAAACAAATAAGAAAACAATCATATTGCAATACATCAATCATGCAATTATTAAACACAGTAGAACATGAACGACAAAAGATTTCATGAATACAAACAATTGACCAGCCAGATTGATTAATATGTTTGAGATTTCAGACTACATCCCATAACCAATACGAAAATTAGCTACAAGCAACCATGGAGTTCAAGACGATAAATATGTAAAGAAGTAGAGACATCAAATAAATAATACACAACTCAAGTATGAACTCAAATCAGCAAACCAGTTGATGGTGCTGCTTTGCGATGATCCAGGAGGTGGTTTCTTTGCTTGTTGTGTGAACTTCTTATTTGCTGCGGCGTCGAGAACCAAGGCTTGTTGCTGTGGTATGGATGCAGACAGGTAACTCCTTGAGCTGGTGGCTGTGAACTAGTGGTGATGGTCTCGCAGGAATTGCTGCTGCTGTGTAGTGGTGAAGGTGGAACTGCTGTGGATGGTGGTGATGGAAAGTGGCAGGTGGTGTGAAGGATGGTGTAGGGACTGGTGGTGGAGACAGAAGAGGAGCAAAAGCTCCTCTCTGTGGAGAGGTAGTACTGGAGGCGGAAGCGCAGACGAGAGATCTCCCCTCCTCTTAGGTTTCTGTAGCTTTTATATCTCAAGTTTCCTGCCGACTTCAAAACGCGCAAACTGCTTTCCTAAACAGACTTGGCCCTTCCTTTAATCTCCTCTATTGGATCAAAACAAACTCTGTCCAAAACTGGATCCAGGTACAAATCAAACTCGCCCAAATCTTCTTAGCTTCTGAATTTCCCGTCTGAATCCAAACCCTCTCCTAATCCTTTTCACATGACCACCAGAACCCTGGCAAACACTCAATGGAACCACGACACACTATCCCAGTCTCCTGTCTCACTTCTGCTCCTCAAAATCTCCGTTAAACCATTGATAAGAACCCTGGCTATGCTTGGCCACAACAGGACTGGCAGTCTCCATCTTCTTCCCCTTGTTTCTCTTGTTCACAAACTCTGTCCAGACTCTCGGCAAATACACATATGAATCAAGGTTAACCAGTGGCAAAGTTGGTTCAGGTCCTTTATCAAACAGCTGATGGGCACGGACTGGAGTGCACAGGGATGAGCTTGATGTATACTTCTAATTCCTCAAAAATCTCCGTCCCTGCAACAGTCACACATCCGCACAAAAAACCCATTGTTTCTAACTCATTCATTCAAATCTAAAAGCCCTTCTTAATCTCAGACATTCATAGATGACAACTGCATTTTCCTTTTCCCTGTCTCATTCTTGTCTTCGAAAACCTCTACTCAATCCTTGGAATTTGACGACCTGAACCATGGTTTTGGAACCCATTGTAGCAACCCTCGGCAAGAGCCTTCTAATCCCCTTGGCAACACCCTGAACCCATAGTTTAGCTGGTGATAGCCGCTTGGTGGAGCTCCTGTTGAACTGACGCTGAGAACTGGAACTGAATCCGTAAGTAGTTTTGAAATGGAAATATGGTGGCCCTGAACAAATGATGCGTCTGTCTTCAGTACTCTGAATAAACTGCAACCGGCTGCCCTGATCTGACGCTCCTGGCGCTCTAGTAAATTAATCATAATCTCCAGTGGCTGCCTGAACTGTTTTTGGCTGCCTGCAGTGCTTCTTTCATCTGGTTGCCCATTAACGCTTGGCTGGCCCTTAACACTTTGCCATTTTGCTCAATTCTTCTCATTTTTCCTCCATATGACACCAAATCACCTACAAAATGCAAAAGAAGCGTAAAACGCAACTAATACAAGAAATATAGCAAAGAAAGCATAATCAATGAATACTTTAGAGAGGTGTTTTAGACACCTATCAGCCAGCCTTACAAATACCTCATGAGGAAGCAAATATTCGTCACTTGGGAGTACTGCGTCAGCATCGTCTTCACCAACGTCCCCATAGGTAGGAGGCTCAATACCAATAGTCCTAAAAATCCACTGACTATGTCTTCGACAAGCCATGCTCGTAGCCAGGGAGGTAGTTAAGGCGGATCGAGTAAGCAGCTCCTCAACAGCCTGCCCATGTCTTAACTGATGGTTGACGAGGGCAAAACCAGTAACCATATTCCTTAGATCCTCCTGGCACTTCAGACGGAAATTTCGTTCTGCAGACACCTGCTCAGCACTGCTCTTTACATCCTTTGAACGACGCTTACGTTCGAGCTCCAACTCTTGGGAAAGTCTGCCTATGTCGACAGTTCGGCGTTGACGTTCCTCGGCCAACTCCTTCGATAATTGATGTGCTCTCCTCTCAAACTCCAACTTTCGATCCGCTTCAAGCACCAACTGATTGACAGCCTCGTCCCTCACCGATTCAGCGTCTGCAACTTTCTTCTATAAGTTGGCCTCGATGCCTTCCAAACAACAGAAACACAAAATAAGGTGGAGATACTCAACCACACCTTGAAAACACAGTAAGAACATCAGAAAAGTTAATCAGGGTTAGTACCCTACTTTCTTTAACAACCATTTACTCGGTAACCTCATGTTGATTGGTAAAACGAGGTTGGGTAGATCTTTTTCTAATATCTTCAGAAGAAACCGCTCCTAGTGTAGCAAGTTCTAACCGATATTCGTCGACCATTCGAGAAAGGTAGTCTTTCGAAGTTCTTGCCTTGGAAAGCCATACTCATATCATTACAACCTTTCTTCAAGCCATCATTCTCCGAAGCTAGCTCCTTGTTGACATTTTTGAAAGCCGCCATTTGAACCCTCAAATTTTTCATATCTTGTTCTAGGTTCTCAATCACAATCCTGCCAGAGGCACTGATAAAAACTTGTGGCGAGTTCGTGTTCCTTCCCATCTCAAGTAAGTAGCTCTCACTTCGGAGAAACCCTCCCTTACATATATCTACCCTTCCTTGGTTGATCTTCTTTCGTCGTCTTAGGGTTCAGTACCGGAGGAGTGTGATGGCCCCACGGAGTCCCCAGTTGTCGATGTGGAGGCGACGAAGGGGGTGGACGAGCCGATTGGTGCGAGTCTTGAGGCGAGGAAGGAGGTAGACGAGCCGATTGGTGCGAGTCTTGAGGCGAGGAAGGAGGTAGACGAGCCGATTGGTGCGAGTCTTGAGGCGAGGAAGGAGGTAGACGAGCCGATTGGTGCGAGCTTTGAGACTTCTTCTCCTCTCTTTATCGAGGCTGATGATCGTGCACTCACCCAGGTGAAGCTTGTTGGAGTTTGTTGGTCTTTTCTCTTTCAGGTCCATTTTCGCCTAACCAGTATCGCCTAACTATAATCCCGTCTCTACAGGAACAGGGGGACGAGGGTCGTGTTGATGCTGTCTCGGAGAACGTGGAAACGTTAGAAAGTGGGGATGACTTGAAAGACGACACGAATACCTCCGAAGCTCTCGATGAAGTTGCTCTGAATAGTCCAGGATCGGCCATTCTTCGGGGACGGACATCAGAAGACGACGTGGGTACCAGTCTTCCCAAGGTTACCGATGAAGTCATTTCGGGCCCTGTGGAGGTGACCGACGGTGGTACGGATGTGGAGCCTTCTTATCCTGGTGCTGGGGTGGCTTTTCCTTCGTCTGTTAGTCGAGTTCGATCTGGGTATGTCTTGGTGGGCAATTTCCCAGTAGCGAGTAAGTACCAAACGCTATACACTCGTATTTGGAGGAAGTTCGGACATATTGCCCATGAGAGGGAGCAGAGGTTGTTCTCCGAGTCGATAGTCGGCGTTCTGTTGTCGAGGGTGTCCGAGATGGCTGCTCAATCCATTGACTCCGCAGACCCGCTTGATGTCCAAGATTGGGAGGATTCTATAGTTGCAGCTGAGTCTAAGGGTTTCAATGTGGCTTGGCTGCGAGATAGGTTCGAAAGGGCTAAGGCTCAGGGGTCTCTGGAGATCCTCCAAGAGAAAGAGAACAAGGTAGCAGAGTTGAAGGCCGAGTTGCAGAAGGAGGAAGAGGAGCTGGAACGGCTAAGTCTATCTTGCAAAGGCGGACTTACTAGGGTCTTGAGTGACATTCTCGACTAGGTGTTTTTTTTTTAGTACAAGGTTCCTTCTTTCTTTTTAGTTTTCGAACGGTGAGTGGGATGTAGGTTTTTTTTTTTGATTGGGTTGGGCTATGTTTTCTAAGGGATATTGAAATAAAATACTTTCTTAATTGATTCTGGTAAAATGGAAATCCTATTTGCTAAAATGGAAATCCTATCTACTGCACGCTATGATGCGCTGCTTTGGAGGAATGAAAATACAATAAACAGGAGGCTCACTGTCGTCCTCCCTTAGGGTTTTGATGAAAACCTTGCTAGACTGAATTCGATCCCATAGCCGGTATGGTATAGACTGAATTACGATCAGGAAAGAGCTCCTTCACTCTCTTGCCGAACCATTCCATATATGCGACTGCATCCTCCCCTTTCTCTTGCTTGAGGTTGAACAGTTCCACGTATTCTCCGAAGTCTGGAATGGTCTCTAGGACTTCGGGTGGTATGTTGCAGGGGACTAGCTCGCCTTCTCCTCGAATCTTGTCTTTGCGTAGCTTGTCATGTACAACTCCAGACTCCTGAAGAGCTTTGATGAAGATCCTAATAGTTGTGTCGATGTCTACTGTGGGTTTTCCAGGGTTTTTCTCTCGAGTAACTCCCCTCGTGGTGAGTCCCCAGTGACTCGGTGAATGTGGGTTATCAGATACGAGAGGGGAGGACGAAGTACCTTCTTGGTTGAGGGGGCTTTCGTCGGTCTTTGTGAACTCCGCGGGCATGGTTACTGTCTCGCTGCTTTCTGTGCGAATCGCTTCATGAACTCCAGGGGGAGTGACTCCTGGTTGTTGTAGATCCATGGGCGTCCCAGCACCATGTCGCTTTCGACTACTCCCTTAACAATGTGGAACTCCGCTATGGTTGGAACCGTGGCGATTTCGACGGGGAGGTCGATCCATCCGTAAGTCCGTACTTCGGTCCCGTCAGGACCTCTGATGATGGTTGGGGCACGGACGGCTTTGCTTCGCGGGATGTTGGCGTCTCTGAGAGTCTTGACTGAGATGATGTTCACCGGGGATCCTGGGTCGATGAGCGTCTTTGAGAATTCAGCATCAGACACACGGGTGGTTGTGAGGAGTCCCCAGCCTTGTACTCCTGCTTGTGGCTTCTGTTTGGGCGTCGTCTGGTCATTGATCTCCTTGAAGGGTAGGCGTTTCCCTGCTACCACCATGTTGAGCGCCATGAACATGTCTTTCCGCTGTGGCTTCGAGAGACAGAGAGTTTCGCATAGCTGGTACATTATCTCCTCCACTCTCTCATTCACCGGTTGCTCTGGGAACATGAATGCTCGAACAGGTAGAGGATTTTGATATACTCCTTCGTTTCCTAGGTGCAATTCTCCGGACTCCACCTTGGCTTGGAAAATCCGCTCAAGCGTGAAGCAGTCCCTGTGGAGTGAGTAGTAACTTGGTGATAGCGACAATACCTTGGGCTTGCGACTTCTTCGGCCATAGGAGGGCGTTGAGGCGAAGGGAGTGTGATTACCCCGTCCTGGATCCAAGTGTCTAGCAGTTCTAGCACCTCCTCCATGGGGAACGGGTAGTCTGGTACCTCTGGTCTTGCTTTCGGCCTCCGCATCTCCGGTTATTGTTACCCTCCTTGGTTCGTCTTCTTGTTTGGGTCTCCGGAGTTGAGTTAGCGCGTTTTGGATGTGTTACCTCCGTGGCATCCCCTTTTCTCTTCCCTCCTTCGCTGACAGCGCCCATGGATGGTAGGTTGTTGTTGTACTGTTTGTTAATCATCCTTCTGTCGCCACGAGTGGCACGAGTCTCTTCGCTTCTGAGGGGTTTAGTTCTTTCTAACAGAGCGGGTGCGGTAGTGGCAGACCTCTTCGTAGCTTCATGGAGTTCAGAGAAGGTCTGGAAACGGAGGTTCTCCAAGAGGGCTCGATATATGGGAATCATTCCGTTAATGCAGAGCTCCACTAACTGTTGTTCCGTGACGTTCGGATCGTGTCAATCAAGGGCTTGAGTTCTGAATCTCTTGACGTAGTCGTTCGGGTGTTCGCTAGGCCTCTGGAACATTCTGCCGAGGTCGGATAGTGTTATTTGCTCAGAGACGAAGAAATACTTGCGGTAAAACGCGCTCACCATCTTGCCCCAGGTCCTGATGCTGTTCGGAGCAAGATTGTTATACCAGGTGTAAGCTCTTCCAGTGAGATACTTTGAGAATTCTTTGAGCCTCAAGACATGGTTGTACTCGTGTTCCCCTAGGGACTCCAGAAATCGCGAGATGTGTTCACGTGCATTCCCAGTCCCGTCATACAAGGAGAACATGGGCGACATGTATCCTTTGGGAAGAGCAATCCTCTGGACCTCGTGCGGGTACGGTGGCTGGTGCTGGTGGACGGGTGACGTCACATCTCATTCTCGGCTTCGTAGCAGCTTTTCCAAGTCGTCTGCCGTGACATAGCGTGATGGGTGTTGAAGAGGGATTATCTAGGGTAACAGGTGTGTCGGGCGTATTGCTGGATGCAGGTGGGTTGGTAGGTGCTGTGTTGGAGGCTTCATCACCGTTCGTTGAAGAGTTGGGGATTTTGGTATCTGATCTCGACCTAAGTTCAACCATCTTTGAGCAAGTTTCTCTGGAACCGAGAGAATGATCTCCCACTGTGGTCGCCAACTGTTTTTACCTGGAAAAACAATGTACCGTCTCTAGGTACTTTCGTAGTGCTCGGAGATCAAAGTCGAACAAGACAAGCCTAAACCAGGATGGCCGTTCCCGTCTTGCTTCGGTCACAGAGAGGATAGAGGTTGGTCTAGGGAGGGAAACAACGAAGAAACTTGAGATCAGGTTGAGGATGTGATTTGGGTGTAAGAGTTCAAGATCTCCGTAGTGAAGTCGACTGGAAATCTCCAAGGCTAGAAACGTGTTTCGATTCTCAGGTGTTTTCTCTGAGGCTCTGGTTGTTTCTGTTTGTGTGTTCTGGATGTTCTGAACGTCTCTAATGTTCTACCTTGGAAGATAGAGGAAGACTCTATTTATAGTTTGAACTCACCCTGATCTCTCGACAGAGAAGGTGGAAGTCGTGGAAGAGTGGAGGAGTGGAGGACATGCGTTGGTTTCCGTAACTGCCTGAGTCGTGTGGAACATGCCCACTCGCGCCATCTTCTCGTAACTGTCCACTATCTCCATCAGTTTCTTTCAACTACCGCCAGACCAATACCCCTAAAGTTATCCCCTCGTGTGATGTTTTGATGTCTCGAGCGAGTGATACGCGGATATTGCGTAATTGAGTTGAGTAGAGTAGAGTCGTACGACTAATTGTCGTGACCAACATGAGTGTAGTGCCTCCGGGACACGAGTATAGGAGTGGCCTTGGCTGTTTGGCCAAGGCCATGAGTGTTGAATGCGCCTTGGTGCTAATTATGGTGGTGCCATGGCTCTTGGCGCCACGGCCTTGGCCTTTGGCCAAGGCCAACCTGTTGTGGCGCCACGGCCTTGGCTTTTGGCCAAAGCCAAGCTTGGACGCGTCTTGGCGTTAGTCGTGTTAAGGTGGCGCCAGGGCTTATGGCGCCACGGCCTTGGCTTCTGGCCAAGGTCCACTTGTTATGGCGCCATGGCGCCACGGTCTTGGCTTCTGGCCAAAGTCCACTTGTTGTGGCGCCATGGACTATGGCGCCACGGCCTTGGCCTCAGCCTGTTGACGGCTATGCTTCTCGTTACGGTCTTGGCCTTTGGCCAGACTAAGTAGGTTTGTGGTGCCATGCTATGTGGCGTTTATGGCTTTGGCATCTGGCCAAGGTCGACTTTGGGCAACATGTGCCTTAGTCGCGGTGTGAGTGCTTATGCTACAACACACTTGAGGTCATGGCGTGTTTATCCATGGTATGCTAGACCATCCTGAGCTTGGGATTAGGTCCGCTTAGGCCTGTTTAGGCTGGTGTATGCTTCTCAGAGAGCTCTGGACCGACCTGGAGCTTCAATATTTCCGAGGTTTGCACCAAGACTCGTATGTTGAGTCGCATTTAAGAGGAAATCCATGAGGATACGTCTCTGTTGATTCTTCACCGTGTACCATCAAGCGAGACCTGGCTCTGAGCATATTAATGGGTTTAATATGTTGGTGAGATCATTAGTACTGCTCTACGATGTTACCCTCCCCACCGGAGTTATAAGAGAGAGCTCATAGAGAGTTTATTCGGCTCATGGAATGGGTTGCACTCTGAGCTATAGAGATGAGCCTGAATAGGCGATCGTCTTTAATAAGACATGGTTTCGAGAGTGTTTTGACAATCTTGCCCCCTCTCTCATTTTTCACCATCTACACTTGTGTATTCAGAGCTTCGAGAGAAAAGAAAACGAAAAGAAAATGAGTGAATGAAATGTAAAGAAGGATAAGGCAGGTTTAAATAAGATAACCACACGCACACTCCACATGCACACTCCACAAAGTGTCCTAAAGTGTAATGCGCCACACGCACACTCCACACACGTGAAAATTTTCTGTTGCGAAATTGAAACCTAATCTAAGCCATTGCGTCAATCCGCAACAAAATCTCTACCGTTGCATCAAATCCGCAACAGTTCTGGGTATGTTGCGATTCGCAACAGCAGCAAAACCGTTGCGAATTTCAGTTGCGGATCACAGAATATGGTGTAGTGATCATGAGGAAAGATTTCCACTACTCTTCCTAGGACTCTGCCTATTTGAGCAATAATGCATTCTACATAGTGAAAAGGCTTCAAGTTAAGAAGCTGAACCCACACCAGAATGTGTTTGAGAGCATCTCTTTCAATAAACATGCCCGGATAACAAGGACAGATAGGAAAAGCGTCACCAAAAATGTGCCAAGGCCTATTTTCTAATACACGCTGAGCATGGAACTTGTTCCTGAAAACAATAAGGAACAGGTTCTCCCCTAAGGGTTTAACTTTAAATCTATCTTTCTTTTTGCCCCAGCGATACTTTAGAGCTTTAGTGACACAAGTACGATCAAAGAAGTTTGTTGAAAAAACTCTGCCTAGGATGGTGCTATCACTACAAGCATTAACATTCAGTTCTCTAAACGGAGTTAGAGGCAGGGGATCATGCTCACGCGTAGAAGCCCTACTTACAAGCAAAGGTAATAAAGGAAATCTCTGCCGATTACGTCCATAGTTAGAGCGCAAAAGAAAGTCCATGATAACAATGGAAGACTAAGGAAAAAGCATGAAAGGTTAAAAAGGCAGATCTAAAAGACGCTAAGAAACAAAGGAAATGATTAGAAGAAGACCCAGACCAAAACTAAGAAGGAAAAAGATACATTTGATTGAACTACTTCATTTCCTATAAGTTAGAGAAACAAGGTAGATTTTGTGACTCATCGGCAAACCATGAATTCAATTTTTGACTTTCACTTGTGGTAGAATTTTCATGAGATACATTTGCATTACGGTAAGAGCCGATCTTGGGTATGGAAGGGCCATGTCCCATGTGTGAAGTTAATCATAGAACCATGTAAGAAAACAACAACAACAAAAAAAAAAGTTTTGTGACAATATTATTAAAAAAAAAAATAATTAGATGTTCAGACCAGAACAAAAAAAAGCTACGAAAAACTCAAAATATGCAGTCCTGGTTACGGTAATGTTCGTATCCGATAACAAAATCATGGTAAATCATGAATCATAACACAATATTTCTTTAATAAAAAAAAAAGAAAAAGATATCTATGATTCTGGTACATAATTTAGATGAGTATATGTGTATATATATAATATAAATATACACTCAAATAAGGTTGAGTGTGGGTCAACCTTATTTGAACTTGTATTTCCCTCTTGGTCACGTGTTGTGCATACTGTCTTTATTTTGCACATGTGTGAGTCACATGTGTGTCGGTGAAGTCTGTTATTGCTTTGTCTGCTCAGCTGTATAAGTACTGAGCTTATCCTTTTCATTTCTCAAGTTCTGTAACCTCAATCTTCTCTAATAATAATCTTGAGTCTTCATCACCAGCTCCATGTTATCATGGTATCAGACTGGTTAGAGTTAGGATAACTCTGTCGATCCTTTGGTGATCTGTTTTCCTGTGTTACTCTAGAGCTTCTACTTCGGTTTGTAAAGATATTTCATGTGTGTTGGTGTTGAAATTAGAGGAGATTCTTCAAATTACTTGTCTCTGTCATCAGATTTTCCTTTTTTCTTTGATCTTTGATCAATTCGCTGAGTTCTTTAAGGTTTCTACTCAGTTTATTTTCTTAATTTCTCTGCAATTTCTCAACTCTGGCTATTTTTCTTTTTGAATTTTTCAGATCTGAAAATTCAAATTACTTGTTTCTTTTCAATTTATGATTCGAGATTTTCCTTCTTCATCCTCACCTATGGAGAGTCCTACTGCCCATTCGTTTATTGGTGCCAATTTAAATCAACTTCAACATTTTGTTACTGTTAAACTTAATGAGAATAACTATAATACTTGGAGGAATCTTATGGATCATGTCATTTAGTGATTTCGTATAGAAAAATTTCTTAATGGAACTCATCATGAATGCAAGGAATCAAGCTAACGAAGTTGAGAGTGAACTGTATAAGGATTGGATTCAAGAGGATGCTACGATACGGATGTGGATTCATGGTACTATCTCTGACAAGGTGATTCCCTACTTCTCCAGATCTAATTCTGCTTATCAGCTATGAAAAAACATTGAGGAACGATTTTCTAGAGCTTCTTCAACTCATTCCATTCAATTGAAGACTCAACCTCTTTATATCACTCAAGGTACAAAAACTATTCCACAACTTGTTAATGAGATACGATCTCTGTCTGATCAACTAGCAGCTACTGGTGAGGTTGTTTCTGATAAAGATCTTGTTATTACTACCTTAAGAGCTCTTAATCCAGAATATATCCCATTTGTTACCACAATGCGTCATAGAACACCTCTTGTCACTTGTATTGAATTGCATAGTAGTCTTCTCAGTGAGGAAATTGTTATTACTGAGAGATCCACTCCATTTAGTGGTGATACTTCTAATAAGGCATTTTTGGCTACTAACCATAGAGGAGGTTATAGAGGTGGTTCTCACAGAGGTGGTTACAGAGGTAGAAATTCTGGTGGCATATATCCTAATCCAAACTATTTTACAAGGAATGCCAATGGTAGAGGTTACTCAGCTCATGATGCTCCAATAGTCTGTCAGATCTGTAAAATTGCAGGTCATGAAGCTACAACCTGCAATCATAAACTTAATTTTTCATATCAAGGCAGAGCTCCTCCTACTAATCTTGCTGCAATGTTAGTTGCTGCTGATATTTTTGATGATGAAGAATGGATTGCAGATAGTGGTGCTAATAGACACATTACCTCACAAGCCAGTGCTCTGCATGAAACAACTCCTTATGATGGTTCGGAAGTCATCCATACAGCAAATGGTGAAGGTGGCTATAACACATAAAGGTTTTTCTAGTAGAATTGTTAATGATCATTCAGTCATACTCAATGACATTTTGCTTGTGCCTAAATCTTCTCATAATTTGCTTTCAATACATAAGTTTACTTCAGACAATCATTGCTCATTAACTCTTGATGTTCGTGGCTTTTCTGTGAAGGATCTGAATTCTGGGAAGATTATCTTCCAAGGTCCACATAGAAATGGTCTTTATCCCATCACTTTCAGCTCCACCAATAAAGCTTTCTCAGCATCAATAACTGACAGTGCTCTTCTTCATAGGAGATTTGGACATCCATCCTTCCAGACTCTGCAGAAGATTTGTCATAGTTTAAAAATGTCAAATGTAGCCAATAAGCCCTTATTTTGTAATGAGTGTCACTTATGTAGAAGTCAAAAACTCCCTTTTACCTTGTCCTGTACTAATGCCACACAACCTCTGGAGTTATTACACATTGACTTATGGGGTCCATTTCATGTTGCTTCTCTTTCTGGTTCATTGTACTATGCAAATATAGTTGATGAATACACAAAGTATTGTTGGGTAATTCCACTCTCTTCTAAATCTAATTTTAAAACTGCTTTTGTCAATTTTGTTCTGAGAATTGAAAATCCTCTTAAGCATTCTATCACAACCATTAGAACTGATGGTGGTGGTGAGTTTCTTAACATTTTTCTTCATGCATATTGTTCTGCTAAAGGTATTGGTCATGAATATACCTGTCCTCACACACCAGAACAAAATAGTGTGGCTGAGGTTAAGCACAAACATTTACTTAATGTCACCAGAACTTTACTCTTTCAATCAGGTTTGCCTAATGTTTTTTGGGTTGATGCTCTTCTTACTGCCACTTACCTCATAAACAGACTACCCACTAGATCTATCAACTTCAAAACACCCTATGCACTTTTATTTTCAAAGGAACCTGATTATGCTTTCTTAAAAGTTTTTGGTTGTGCTTGTTTTCCTTGGTTGAAACCCTATACCACTAATAAACTTGAACCATGAAGCAAACATTGTATCTTTCTTGGCTATAGCTTAAATCAGAAAGGTTATAAATGTTATGATCTTGTTTCCAGTAAGGTGTTTATTTCAAGACATGTTTCTTTTGATGAAACATCTTTTCCTTATAAATCCATGTCATCTTCTACATCTGCTGAGTCATCTGATTTATCTTTTAATTCTTCTTCTCCATCAATTATTCATCCTGATTCTGCCATTCCATCTACTATTTCTCTCATTCCTCCACTCACATCTGTTTCTGATATGCCATTAATCCCTCGTGTCATTGAGAATGATCATAAGATGACTACTAGAGCTAAGAATGGTATATTTAGACCAAAATCTTATTTTGCTACCAAGTGTCCAATTAATGTTGCCTTCCTCAGCACTTCGTGCCTACTAGCATAACAGCTGCTATGAAGATTTCTAAATGGAGGAGAGCTTCTGATAATTAATATAATGCTTTGGAGAAGGCTGGTACTTGGTCTCTTGTCAAATATGATGGTCAAAATCTCATAGGTTGTAAGTGGGTTTTCAAAGAGAAACAGAAATCTGATGGTTCAATTGATAGAGAAAAAGCCAGGCTTGTTGCCAAAGGTTTTCATCAAAGAGAGGGATGGGATTTTGGTGAAACATTTAGCCCAGTGGCCAGGCCTACTACAATTAGAGTTATTCTGTCACTTGCAGTTCAGTATGGTTGGGATATCCATCAGTTGGATGTGAGTAATGCCTTTTTACATGGTGATTTAAAGGAGGAAGTGTACATGACTCAACCACCTGGATATGTTGATCCAACCAAGCCAGATTATGTGTGTTTGTTGCATAAGTCTGTTTATGGTCTTAAGCAATCTCCAAGAGCTTGGTATGAGAAGCTCAGCTCAGCACTGATCTCACTTGGGTTCAAGAATTACATCTCTTTTTACTCACAAAGAGGGGTCTCAGCTGACAGTAGCATTGGTTTATGTTGATGACATATTGCTTACAGGTCATAACTCTGCTTTTCTCAAGGATATTATTAGCAAACTTCAACAGCAATTTCCTCTGAAAGACTTGGGTCCTTTACACTACTTCTTAGGCTTGGAAGTTAAGAGATCTGTTGATACTTTATTTCTCAGTCAGACTAAGTATGTTGTTGACCTTCTTCACAAGCATCACATGGAAGGTTCTAAGCCTTGTCAGACTCCAATTTCTCCTAATGACAAGCTCAGCAAAAATGATGGCACATTGCTTGAGAATCCCACTGAATACAGGTCACTAGTTGGAGCTCTTCATTACCTTACTTGGACTAGGCATGAGATTTCCTATGCAATAAATGTTGTCTGTCAACATATGCAACATCCAACTACCATTCATCTTCAAGCTGCTAAGAGGATTCTAAGATATATCAAAGGGACACTTGGTTATGGTCTTCATTTTACAAAGAGTGATACATTTCTTTTAGGCTTTTCTGATGCTGATTGGGCAGGAAATATTGATGATCGACGCTCCACTGGTGGTTACTGTGTTTTCCTTGGTGCTAATGCTATTGCCTGGTCTTCCAAGAAACAGACTACTGTTGCTCGTTCAAGCACAGAAGCTGAATATCGTACACTTGCTCATAGTGCAACAGAAATTGTTGGAATTTGCTATCTTCTGCAGGATCTTCATGTCTCTATTCCTGGTATTCCCAAGCTTGGCTGTGATAACATCAGCTCAATTTCTCTTGCTGCTAATCCTGTGATGCACTCCAAAATGAAGCATGTTCATCTTGACTATCATTTTATCCGTGAACTTGTGCAGTCAAAATCTCTTGATGTCTTCTATGTTAACACTTTGGACCAGCTTGCAGACATCTTCACCAAAGGATTACATGGTCCTAGATTTACTGATATTCGTTCCAAGCTTACAGTCGTTGAAGCACCCTTAAGCTTGAGGGGCGGTATTAGCACAGACTAGACTGTTGTCCTATGGTTGAGTGTGGGTCAACCTTATTTGAACTTGTATTTCCCTCTTGGTCACGTGCTGTGCATACTGTCTTTATTTTGCACATGTGTGAGTCACCTGTGTGTCGGTGAAGTCTGTTATTGCTTTGTCTGCTCAGCTGTATAAGTACTGAGCTTATCCTTTTCATTTCTCAAGTTCTGTAACCTCAATCTTCTCTAATAATCTTGAGTCTTCATCACCAGCTCCATGTTATCAGTTGTTTGATAGAACACAAGTTGCTAGAGTAGAATTAGCTTTCTTCGGCACAAAATGGAAGAACGTACTTTTGATGGTTGATTTCATCCTTCCAGATTCTCCATGGTGGTATATTGGTGTATTAATTTAGACATTTCACAACAGTCTGGCAGTCTCCTTTAATGATGACTAGGTGGAAATCGAGCCAAATTGAAAGTCTTATGGCAAGCAGGAAGCCATCGGCTTCAGCTACAACAGAAGAATCAGATTCGCCCAGTCTTGTACCAGCACCAAAAGTGAGTCATTAGCAATCTCTCACAACAGTTGCACATGCATAATTCTCATGTTTCTAGGCCGCATCAACATTGATTTTGATGTAATGAATGGGAGTGTCCTCCATATAATATCTTCTCATGCAGCATCGCTTTGAACAACACTTTCATCCACTTTTGTCTCATTAGTGAATGGGTTATTGTAATAGAGATTAAACCAATAGAATGCAACATTATAGAGCTGTGCATCTTCCAAATGGCCTAACTGATTGCCATACCAAGACTGAAAGTATATTCAATAAGATTTGAAATACTAACCTGGTTATTGCATTGCAATCTCAGACCAAGAGAGGATACAAACCAGACTGCTTGCGCAAACTCACGGTTAATAATAAGATGGTTGACATTGTAAACTCTATTGGTGAGATCCTCTATCAACGAATCTGCCAGTTTTCTATTATGGATAAAAATATCCCGGGACGCCTTGTATCGATCTCGGACCACCAAGTACCGCATATGAAGACCGTCTGGTTGTACCATAATCATATAATAGTCTTGGGATGAAAAAGACCGCCATGTACTATATTGGTATGCGTGCAAGCACATTGTGTATGAGGTTTGTTCTGGTAACATGAATAAGAGAGTTTCTCTTCTAAACTGCAAGTTTGTTATTACAATTTTTAATGTGGAAATTAAAATTAGAGATTTTGTTACCTTGCTGCAATATTTTTACCCTCAAAATACTTATTATCATTATCCATTCTATAGACTACAAGTGCTCTAATTATTTCTTTTTCTTGTCCTGGAGTGACATTGTTGCTGAAATAAAATAAAGACTTTTGTAGTTGACCATTCTACATAATCAAAGTGTTTCAATCATAGTACTGATTCATAATAGTAGAGGCTGGAGAAATGGTATTCTTGTTTGTGTTGCCAAAGAGTGTGACATCATCCGCAAGCATAATATAACTTACAGTGGGAGCCCATATGTTAATCTTCAGACTATTGTAGACAACATCAGTTTCCATTTTATGAATAATACCTGACAGAGTATAAGAGAAGACTTTCTGATACATTTCTCTCCCATGAAAGTTCTTTTAGGTTGACCATCAATCAATATGGAAAAAGAAATGGACATTACACAACTCATAATAATGAATGAGAGATGTCAATAATTCCTACATTGTTTAATGCTTGGGTAAGAAAACCCCAATCAATTCTATCATAAGCCTTGCTCGTATCAAGGTTAAATGCAAATGAGCACTTGAAGTATTAGATGTTGGCATAGAATGAAAAACTCTTTAGCATCCGCAATGTTATCTAGATTTTGTTTACCTGGGATAAACCCAGACTGATTTTTCTCAATAGATGTCTTAGAATGGGCTTAGCCTGTTGGTAATGATCTTGGTGACTCTTTTATAGCGTACATTGCAAAGAGCAATAGGTCTGTAGTCAGCGTCAGTTACAAAATGCTTTTTCTTCGGAATTAAAGTCATATATGTGTGATTAAGCTCTGGTGGAATGGACGGGGATCTGAGACGATCTTGTATTAGTTGAGTAACTTCAACGTTTACAACCTCCCAACATTTCTCGTAGTAAAGAGTAGAGTACCCATCTAGACCTAGAGCTTTCAATGAACCCACTTTCTTCACAACACTAACAATCTGCATTCATCTTGAGTGAGTCTAATAAGGCATTAAAAGCAATGGCATTAGGGACAACATTAGGATCTTCAAATAACATAGTTTTTGATAGGAAATGGGGATTATATTAATGAAGAAAACAAATTACAAATGTTGAAGGAAATCAGGAAGAATGGCTGTCCATTCACCTGTAATGTTATTCCTTCTGCAATATTTAGCTGCGACATCAGCCATTACAAGAAACTTAAAATATCTTCTAACAAATCTAACTTTAAAACAATCTACACTAACTACAAGATGTAAACAATCATCCAATATAGCATTGCTGATCCAGCTAGTCTGGTAAGCATTATTGTTTAGGTAGGACACGACGTTTTTTGCATCACTATTTATGCAGATTTCCTGGAGTCCCTTATTCTTTCCCCATTGTATTGCTTCAAGTATTGCTAGGCTTTCCGCTTCTTCTGGGCTTCTAGCAATTCCTTTTACTGTCCTGCATCCTTGAAATGCTCCTGCAACATCAGTCATTATAAGACCAAAACCAACCCCGTCAGAACCTTGAATAAAAGAAGCATCACAAAAAATATTAATGCAACTATTGGATAATCCATCACTAATGTTGGTAACAGAAGGGGTGTTATGTTGCATTGTATTTGTGCTACTTCTTGTGATGGTTTCTGCACTTTCATTGCTAAGTTTGACAACAAGATTCGCAGTCTTCTGATTATATGGTGTTTTCCCTTGAAAGATTTTGAAGCACCTATCTTTCCAAATTGTCCAAGACGTAGTAAAAATCAGGGCTATTAATTTAGGGTCAGAATTAGATAACGACCACTTCTTGATCCAATCTGCAATACTGATACTAGTAACTGAATCAGACAAAACTTGCTGGCCACAAGGTATAAAACTCCAAACTGATCTAGCATACTGGCAACCAAGAATTAAGTGCTCAACAGATTCAAGTGAGTTATCATTACACATTGCACATGAACTATCCCTATGAGGGCTGAATCTATTGAGTCTAACTCTATTTGATAAGGCATCTGTGAAGCATTTCCAAATGAACAAATGAACCTTAGGCAGTACAAGAAGCTTCCAGATTTCTTTGTAGATCTCTGTATCCTGGTTCATAGATTGTTCAGATAGAATCCTATATACTGATTTTACAGTGAAATTACCACAGCTAGTATGAGGCCAAACTAATGTGTCATTTCCTGATAATGGAATTCTAGTTCTCAGTATTTTTTGAACATTATCAGGGGTAAAGAAAGCCTGCAGTAAGGTAATGTTCCAAGACCTAGTGTCTTGGTCTATAAAATCAGCCACATTGTAGTTGGGGTTAGGATATGCTAAACATAAAGGTTGTGAAGCCTCATATACCCAATTATCATAGAAAGCATTGATACAGTTACCTTTTTTGACAATCCAAAAATCTTTTTTCCTAATAATTTCAAGACCATGCTGTATAGAGTGCCATACCCATGAACAATCCTTAGGTTTACTAGCATGCATAGGATGAACATGTTTAAAATATTTGCATTTCAAGATTTTGACCCATAAATCATTTGGGGAATGTATCAATTTCCAAGCAGACTTAGCTAGTAATGCAGAATTGAAAGTTTTGAGGTTCTTGAATCATAATCCTCCTTGGTATTTGTGAGTACAAATAGTTTCCCATTTTTTTAAATAAGAACCTCCTGGTTCTTTTTTCCCCCACCAGAAATCTCTATAAGAGTTTTCCATTTTGCTAATAACGTCATCAGGAATTAGGAAGGAGTTCATATGGTAAATAGGACTAGTTTTCAGTACATGGTTAACAAGGACTGATCTACCTGATTGTGTTAATTTTTTCCCTTTCCATCTGGCTACCTTATTATCAAAGTTATCAGCAAGATGTTTGAAAGCCTCATTTTTAGATCTACATATAAACATTGGTATTCTAAATACTTTTCATGCAGTTCTATTTTCTTGACTTTCATAAATCTAATAAGAGAAACACAAATTTCAGGGTCAACATGCTTGCTAAAGAAACACCCAGACTTTTCAAAATTAATAACTTGTCCGGAACATGAACCAAATTCATTGATAATAGAAAGCAGATTACTAGCCTCAGTGTGAGAAGCCTTAGTGAATAAAAGGCAATCATCTGCAAAAAGCAGATGAGATACACTAGGAGCCTCATTTGTCAATTTGAGACCAGTGATTAGACCAGAATTCTCAGAATGTATGAGGAATCTAGAAAAGGACTCCATGCACAAAATAAACAGATATGGAGATAAAGGGTCACCTTGTCTTAAACCTCTAGAGGGTTTGAAAGATTTGCAAGGTGATCAATTGAGCATGACAAAGATATTGGTGGTACTTATGCATTGAAAAATAAGTTCACACCAGTCATTGCTAAAGCCAAATTTTCGCAAAACAGACATAAGAAACAACCATTCTACCCTGTCAAATGCCTTAGACATATCAAGTTTGAGACCCATAACCCCACATTTCTTCTTGGTGTTTTTCATTGTGTGGATTAATTCATGAGCAATCACCATATTATCCTGAATGTGCCAATTTGGGACATAGGCAGCTTGGAAAGGTGAGATCATCTTGCTCAAGAGAGGTTTCATCCTATTTACTATAATCTTAGAGATTGTTTTATAACTAGTGTTACACAATGAGATGGGTCTAAAGTCAACAGGGCTGGATGGGTTGTTGCATTTTGGGATTAAAGTGAGAAAAGTGTGGTTCATTTCCTTAAGAATATGTTTTGACTCAAAGAAAGCTTTTACAGTAAGCCATACATCCTTAATCAAGAGATCCATGTTTTGCTTGTAGAAACCAGGTGGAAAACCATCTGGTCCTGGGGCAGGCCATGGAGTCATTTAATTAATACTCCCTCCGTCCATTTTAAATGACCGCTTTGACTAAGTCAAAAAATTAAGGAGACCAAATGAATTTCCTATTGTACCCTTTTTAAATATAGAGAGATAAATGAATTTTCTATTTTTAGGTAGGAAATAATAAAGAGAAATCATATGACTTTATTTTTGAAAACTATAAAAGGTAAAAGAATCTAAATATTGTCAAAAATATATATATTCATTAATTTTAATTTCAATTTATCTAGATATTCTTTAAGGGTATATGTGAGAGTTTGTTGAAAAAATACAAATATAATTAGAAGCTGGCCACATTTTTGAGACAAATGAAAATAGAAATTAGGACATTTAAAATGGGACAGAGGGAGTAGTATTCTTGACTTCCTCCATTTTCACAGGCCTCAACAATGTATCATTGTCCTGTGAATCAATACAGGGTTCTATACAGTCAAGAATGGCCGGATTAGGCAGAGGGTTGGTACTTGTACTCATGTCTTCAAAATGAGATACAAGTAGATCCTCAAGTTGGCTCTTATCACTTACCCACTGACCATTACCCATCTTAAGGGAGGAAATATGATTAAAATGTTTTTTCCTATTCACTGTAGTATGATAAAAATCAGTGTTTCTATCATGATATCTAATGTATTCCTCTCTAGATTTTTGAGCATATCCTCTTGAATTTTCTGCCAATGCTCTAAGTCAGATTCAACCTGTTTAATGGCATCATTATTCTGATTTGTCATTGGTTGGCAGTTTAACTCATGAAGTTTATGGGTTAAATCTCTGACTTTACTGTCAATGTTACCGAAATGCACTAAGTTCCAGTTTTTCAAACCAAACTTGACACTCCTTAGTCTGTTTACTAATTGGAATGGTGGAGAGCCCCTAACTTCAATATCATAAGCATTACGAATAATCTCATGCGAAGAAGGGTCTTTGAACCAACACTTAAAATATCGATATGGTCTTTTTCCTTGGTGACTATTAGTGTTAGTTACCAACAGAATTGGTAAGTGATCAGACCCTGTGGAATCAATATGAAACACTTTAAAGGTGTTATAATGATTCAGCCAGTGATCATTACCTAAGACCCTATCAAGTCTACCTTTAACAATATCATTTCCTGTTTGTCTATTAGACCATGTGTATTGTGAACCTACAAAACCTAAGTCAGACAAATCAGAGTGTTCAATGATATCTTTTATAGCCGGAATTTCAGAAGTAGTTCGAGCAGTTAATGTTGATCTTTCATAGTCAGCCATAGTGATATTTAAAAACATGGGTCAAGTACCACTATGAGAAACAACCATACATGATCTGTGACCAATGTTTTGTGATAGATCATTCGGTGGAAAAATGTGCAGACATAGCATATCAATTGCAACTGGATGAGATGTCGGCAGCTGATTTTGAGGAGTGGTGGGCTAGTCAGGAACAGGAGCAGGCACCAGTGGC
>JAJJMA010302954.1:0-22122 GCA_023529015.1 Papaver nudicaule | reverse complement strand
CTGAAAGGAAGAATTCGAAAATGTTGACTAGAATTGTGATAAGAAAGGCAGTGATTCTCCAAAGTTACAAGACTTTACTTGTCAAAGTAGTCAAGAATTTTTAATTAGTGAACAATTAGTATTCCTTGCTTGCAAACTGAGAACAAAGTATTGAAGTGAGAACATCCATAACTTGAGTGGTAATCTAAGTACTGAAAACAGTATAAACTACACAAAAGAAAGAGGCTGACACAGAAAGAGCATAAACAAGGACCAAGAACGAGCGAGTTATCCCCTGTCCTCGTATAAAACTAACAAAAGAATGGAGCAGAACTGATACGTGTTCGGTACCAGCTCTAGAAAATTGCCACTGTGTTTACACAAAAATTCTACATTTTAGATGGGCACTCATCCCAGATCAACAAACAAGCCTCAATACAAGAATGTTAACTATCAAAACAAACAAGCCTAAAATACATCAGAAGATCAGTTTTAGTTTCAGTACAGGGCCACTCGAAAAACCTAATATAGAGAAAGGGGCCCTTAAGCTACATATAATATACAACAATGTACCTCATGCAAAGTTACGACCATTATCGACATGAATGGAAAACCAGGGATGTAGTGGTTGTCAACAAAGACCTTTTGCCGCCTGGTTCTTGCCCCACTTTCAAGCTCTTCATTTTCTAAGACCTTCTTTCCGAAGGTCCAAAACACACTAAAAGACAGCATTAATATCTTTGCCCAAAATGGAGTCATCGTCCTTCATGCAGGTCTTCTGAGAACACCGCTGTCCTAAAGAGGTTATCATGATCAAAGGTGTTTATCCCAGAGAATGGACCCGAGGAAAACATTGACGAATTCCCGTCAGATTCATAGTTGGCAGTCGACTGGCCTAGATTATTGGGAGGATTGGCTGTTGTGGTCAACAAGGATTCTTGATACTCTGTGATTCTCTGCACCATTTTAAGAGACTGCACAACTTCTCCCATTGTGGGCCGCTGGCTTGCCTCGGGGGAAACACAAGCTGCTGCAATTGTGCAAACACGTAGGTAGTCCTCCTTTGGGTATTTGCCATCAAGTTTTGGATCAGCAAGTTCCTCCAAACGATCCTTATCTCGAAGAATTGGTCTGGCCTTCAAGAATAGAACCCAAATCATATTCTTAAAATCAGCCTTAGATAATAAAGTTAATTGATGCTTAAGTTTGTTTTGTCCATACAAACGAGAGATAATAAATTTGCCACAAAAATACCAAGGCATCCGTAATTCTGAAACTAAGAGGACATTTTTAAAGCTAAAGCTAGAATTGGAGGCAGAAAGTACTTACCCAAGTTACCAGGTTTTCCTGGCCTGAACGCTGTGACATATCAACAGGAGGCTTTCCAGTCAACAGCTCAAGAAGGACAACACCATAGCTATATACATCGCTCTTTACTAGTAGATGTCCAGTCATGGCATACTCAGGAGCTACATACCTTGAGATCAGTAAGGTTCCATCATTATCACTTGATAGTAGAGTAATCATAGAAAATACTAGCTTTGAGAGAATAGAGAACATGAGAGAGCTTACTCACCCAAATGTGCCCATCACACGAGTAGACAGATAATTTCCTTGTCCTTCAGGTGCCTGTTTGGCAAGTCCAAAATCAGCAACTTTGGCATGAAAGTTGTTTTCGAGTAATATATTTGACGCCTTGAAATCTCGGTGGATGACACTAGGTTGTGAGTCCTCATGCAGGTAGGAAAGACCTCTTGCAGCATCAAGGGCTATCCTCATTCTGGTGTCCCAATCCAAAGGACAGTTTATTCCCAAGGGACCTGAAGAATAATAAAGCTCATTTCAGTTTTTACATTATAGATTTATTATATATTGTACTTAATAAGAAAATCAAGAACCTCTGTTCCTTTGGTCTCTATCAGCACTAGAGAGCAACTATACTTTCCAACAATAACTGGTAGGGAAACATTCAGAAAAGTCGGTTACCATGTAACCAGTCTTCTAAGCTCCCATTTGGCACAAGCTCATAACAAAGTAGGTTTTGTGAAGATTCGCGACTGCTAAAGTATCCTACAAGCTTCACAAGATTACGGTGGTGTAGCCTACTCAGCATCTGCACCTCAACTAAAAATTCTTTGTCACCTTGATGTCCTCCATTTGTAAGCTTCTTAATAGCGACAGCAGTGCCATCAGTTAGGAGGCCCCTGAAAACCTTGCCAAATCCACCTTCCCCGAGCACGCTTGCGGATTCAAAGTTATTTGTTGCTTCTTTAAGCTCTTTATAAGAGAAAAATCGGGTACTGGCAGGGTGGGGAAGAGATCCTTCTGCTGGAACTGTATCTGCTGTCCTTGGCTTAACTGCAGTATACATCATGGACTTGATTAGTTAAAAATATCCAAAAGAAAATAAAGATTGATGATGCACTTCACATATTTTTGGTTCTATGGAAATCGCTAATCTGAAGAGTTTCTCTAGGTAAACAGTTTATTCACGCTGGGTAGCAGTAGCAAAGGCACGTCAATTACATCAAAAATGAGTGGCTCAAAGGTATCTTGTTACATCTGGCTTCATAGTGGGACACCCTTCATATCCCAAATTAGGAAAGGTATTTAATTTACTTAGACAAATTCAGGCAGATTAGATTAAATCTGGTAGCTGATATGGAAACAAATTCAGGCAGATTAGATTAAATCTGGTAGCTGATATGGAACTAGATCTGCTGCAATTTTACCTGTTCTAAGCAAATAGAAAGTGTATGACACCATAGTGTGTCTGCCTAAATAACTAAGTGTGAGTGTGTGTGTGTGACAGGCTGTACGTGTGAGTTGTTACAGCTGTAAGGTTAGTTTACTGTTATGACTGTTAGTGTCGGTGAGGTTAGTTATGCTTGAACTATAAAAGCAAGGTCTGTATTTCATTTCTTCTCAACTCTGTTGAATACAACATTCTATTTCTCATATGGTATCAGAGCAACAGGCAACCTTAAGATGGCTCTAGCAAGATTCCAAATTTCCTACTCTTAGTTTAAACTAAACACAACATGAATGAGGTAGTATTTGGTGTGGCAGGATAAGCCTGGGTAAGATACCTGGTTCTTGAGCGGGAACATTCTTCCTTACGAGATCCGATGTGCATGAATAGATCACAAGCGCACATATAATGACAATGATCAGGATACCAGCTCCAGTACCAAGAATAGGAAGATAACTTGTATTTTTCTTTTTGCTTGCAGAAATAGATGTTGTTGGAGATGATACGTCAGGTGGGGCAGCAGTAGGTGATGTAGCTGGAACAGGAGCTGTCAGATGCAACATGAAATTAGTATCCAAGAAAAAAACTGGAACGTGAGTATAAACATCTTATTTGATTTTAGTGACTTAATATATGAGAAGAAATGTTACAATTACCATTAGAAGAAGGATCCCCTGGCTTAAACCAGGTTAAGCTCAGAAGTTGGTAATCACCCACTAAGGAAGGGTTGAGACGGATTCTATGCAGAGCAAGTGAAGAATTCATATCATCGGCATCAGTGGCGGAAAAACTGATTCCAGTATGTGGAATGACATCCATTGAAATATTCAGGTTTGATAAGCTAATTACATAAAAGTTGATGATCTCAAACTGCGAAACTCGCAGCCTCAGCTGAGAAGCTAATTCCTCCAAAAAAGGACTCCAATCTGAGTTAAGAGACACATTCATGAGAAGGAGGTCAAGCTTTATAGGATACACACAATGACAATCTTTACTACCATGTTTCTGCACCATGTCTTGTTCACAACAATCTGAAAGTTTTGGAAAGCCATCCATGTTAGGATAGAATCAAATATGTCATTACATGAAAGTAAATAAGTATGGTTTACTTAATTGAGTAAACCTTCATTTTCCACTAGCTTTTTAGTTCTACTTGGATCCTGATTTAAACAGCTTAAACTTTTTTCTGAGAACCCCCCAAGTTAACTAAATCATGTTAGGAAGTAGATAAATTACCTGCAATGCGAGGAGATAATGGGGGTTGAGGTAAAGCATTAGGAATTATACCCATTCCAGAAGGTGTTGGAGCAATAACTGCCAACTGATGAGGTAAAAAACTTGGAAAATGAGTCCCCTTCACTGACGGTTTCGCTAAACCAGAACCTGAAGGAGGATGACCTGAAGTTACCAATGGCCCAAAATCTGGAGGGTGAGCAGGCGCTAGTGCTTGTGATGGTGTCCCACGCAGCATGAAGTGTTTATGATGCCGTGGATGAAACACCGGAAGTTTAGAAGGGGAAATCTGGGAAGTAGCTGGTGTGGAAGCAATAGAGTCAAAGTTCAATAAGGGTTCTGTCAAATGATTTTGAAATTTTGCGTCTAAAACAAAGGTCATGTAACAAGCAATGACCAGAAATTCCAGCATCACCCATTGAACCTTTCTCAACATTCCTGCAAATAGAGTTTCCACAAGATGTCATTTTACCCTTACAGTGAACTAGTTCTTCGGGTCTTTGACCTACCAGTTTACTAGTCATAAAAGCAACCAAATATTTCTAAAGACAGACAATAAAGAAGCTAAATCTACAGGACCACACAAGTTGAGTTCATTAATCAAACTAAAACTAGATAACCAAAACCCTAAAAATCCTACTTTTAATTCCAGTAACTTCATTTTTTTCCATAACATTTAAAACCCATCACAAGTATAATCAAATTAAGTTTCTACATATACTCAAATATAAAGCTTGAGGGGGGTTCGAAGAATACCTTCAGAAACATGGAGACAAGATATGGCAGTCATCAGCTCCATTGAGCTTCAAAGGAAAATCACTAGAGATCTACTACATAAGACTTCTAAATCTAACTGCAGAAGACTTAACATGATTAACTACTTCTGAACAAGTACTAAATATGATTTCTACTTAACAGTAGAATCAGAAAGTGAGCTCAAAATGAATGATTTTTAAGATAACCCACCATTACTAACGAATCAAACTTCATAAATATTTTGAGCCCATAAAATAGAAAATCAGATTCTCTTTTTTTTTTTTATAGTTTGAGACTTGAGAAAGTGAGAGATTTTGACTAGTAAAGTAAGGGGAAAACCCTTTGTATGGTGTTGTTTTCTCTTCTCTGTCTGTATGAGAGTACTTTTAGTTATTACTTAATTAGTCATTAGTGTTTTTTTTTATAACAGTACTGCAGGTTCTTCTCATTGATGTCTCATAACGTTTTCGGTCAGCGTTTTTAACGGAAAACATTTTTTATACCTCCCTATAATAACGGAAATCTTTTCAACGTTCTTACACATTATACAGTACCTTAAACCGATATGGTTTCCACGGAAGCAATTTTTTTTTTTTTGTATTGCTAATGAAAATAGGCTGAAATGAGAATGGAACTAGTTCAATTTATGTGGGATGGAGGGAGTATCAAAATAACTTCTTAAGTGGTTGCTAATCACTCTATTAGTCTATAATTTTTGTACATTTGCTGCGTGTAACCCAAAATCTGAAAGAAGAGTCGTTATTTTGATGAGTTTACAAGTTACATGGGATTCCATGTGTCCATTTATCCTCTTCTCTGCCACATTGGAAACTCAATGAACAATAAGTGCAATCGTGCTAGGATGCACGCTTTCGGATCGCCTTTGGCTCGCGTGCTGAGGTGGAGCAAAATGGGGCAGGAAAATGGGAAAATGGGGCAGAAAAATGGTGCCCCAATCACCAGGAACAGGAGGGGGGAGGGCCCAATTCTTGGATGCACGCGCCGATGGCGATCCAAAAGCGTGCATTCTATCTTTTTTGAAGTGCTAAACCTACCAAATTAGGTAAAACGTAAAATAGGATCAATCACTCTTTTATGTGTCATCTTAGAATAGGTGATATATGAACTGATCTTTGAGTGGTATAATATAAAATATTATCCACTATTCATTAAAAAATGGAGAATAAAGTCCTTTACTTTTTGGGCCTTCAAAGAAGCATGCGCTCATTTTCTGCATACCAGAGTTCAAGTTCTGCAAGGAGATACTTACTTGTAATTGAGAAATAATTCCTACAAAATACTTTACTCGCATTTCAAAGCACGAGCAATTTCCCAAATAACTGTCCCGTTTTCTTGATTCAAATTATCTAAATTATCTGTGTCTCCGTAACTTTCTTCTTGTCTACTGCAGTTCACTATTGCGACAATGAATCTTTCATTCATTAGTGTGTATAGATACATAGCTTGTTCATCCTATAAAAGCAACAAACCAAGCAATAAAATGACATAACTTAAAATAAGAAATTAACGAAAGGAGATCTATGATAACTTAAAGACTTAAATACATGTTAGCATGTTGCATAATATAATTACCTCGGGAAGCTCATAGTATTCATCATGAGAAATTTGCAGCAATTCTGCAGCAGTTGGGCCAGTACACCATGCCAAAATCTTTGTGCTATCATCAACAAGTGGTATTTGCAAATGAAAAGTTGAAATAACTTCATCATCACAAGCACAACGACAAAAATTGCATTGCTGGTATCCATTGGGCATTTTATTCACAACATGACCACAAAGGGAATGTGAAAGTCTTGAGTTCACATGAAAATGTTCAACTTGATCAAGTCGAACAGTGCATATCTGGTCAAGTTGAAATGAAATCATGGAAAACAGACAGGTCTTTCGTTAGATGTGGCACACGGGATATAAGTGCATAAAGACTAAGATCTGACACATCAGCATGGTTTTATAACAGGAAGAAGATATCTAAGAGATATGGCATTAGAAGTTTACTCAGGATTCAGGGATCATAAGTTTTCAAGAAAACATACACGTGTAATGTTAGTCAGACCGGAGAGATCAGAAAGGCAAGACAACTTGTGAAGACAAGATGAGTTCAGCAATGACGGTAAGCAACTTAGATTAACTAAAGAAGCTCCAGCGTCCTTCTCGAACCATGAACCTTCAATCCTATCAAGTGAAACAGACCAAACATATGACGAGGTTGCCCATGAACAAACATTTTGTTTTTTAACAATGAAATCGAAAAACACTTACAGTTTCTGCGATGTCATAGAGCATGTTAATCCAGATATGTAGATTGTGTGCCCAAGGTTCAATCTTCCAAGTGACCTGAGAAATAACCCACATATTCAGATACTGGTACACGGAGAGAGTGAGGTAAAGTCCTGAAACTCAAAACTTAAGCAAAACTCAGGAACCAAAAGGTTTTAAAATACCCTATTCTTCCACATTACTGGATACAGCATTTGGAAGAATTTTATTGAAAAGAAAATATTACAACTGAACCATCTCTACTCATGACATCTCTACTCTAGGCATATAAGGCTTTGCCTGATGATCAAAATTTTAACCAACACATTTAAATGACTCGAGAAGAGTTTTTTTTTTTTTTTTTGGAACTGAAGCGATCTTTTACCAAGATGTGACAAACTGCAGCTTTACTGTTACTGCTCCTGTTTTATCTTCCATTCGCAAAACAAAAACAGTTTCCCCAGTCTTAATTTCTCGAAACATATTTGTAACAATTCCATAAAGGCTGACGCCAGTCATCTTGTCATGAAGATCAATCACAAATGACTGCAATATCAACATGTAGCAGTGGTAATAGTCAGAAATTCAGAGCAAATTAAGCAAAATAAATGGCTGTCAGGCCTATATATTTTCAAAGCACAAGAACAAAAATAGGCAGTAATAAAGGAAAGCAAGGATAAAATGATAGAAAACCAAGTTCAATAAGCCGCAAGGTGCATAAAAGAAAAAGGAGAGAAGATAGGTTTACAATTAGCATTTGACTATAATAATAATTCAAATACTCCCAGAAAAGTATTAAAACTACACTTACTCGGAAAGGATAGTTACTAAAGTCGACAGTGCCCTCAGAGTTGCAGGGTAAAGTCACTTGAGAAACCTTAGGACCCTGGGTATGACTTGCTGCATTCAGTCCCCTTGATCCTTGAAATCGGTTTTGAGTGGACGCAACGCATATCTAAGAACATTTCAATCAGATTGATCCAAACTCTACATAGTATAATGTTATAAATAAGGTAGTACCGAGCAGGCAACAAACCTGTTCCTCATGCTGAATGAAGGGAACCAAATAGAGTTGCGTGAGAGTACCATATTCTAGGCAGAGCTCCTCACACATTTCCATACTGCTCTCTGCAGCACTTGCAACAAAAGGTCTATCCAGTGCAAGCATACCTCCAACACTGAAATGCAGTTGAACAGATAAAGCTGCATGAGGAAACAGTGGGTATGGGATTTGTTTTTAACAGTCAAACTGATAGAGAAGAGAAACTAAATCTGCACACTCAGTGTAAGTGTCCACCTGAAAAGATTGACGAGGAGAACCTGCTCTCCCCACAAGAAAAACTTTATGCTGACACCCTCATCATCAACAAGAGTTATTTGTCTCCGCTGTACACCATCCCTTCCATGAGTTTCTATTAAGCCGATCGATACAATCCTACAAAAATAAAAACAGTTCACATTAGCATATACATATACAACAAGCTTCCAGTTGCCACTGAAGGAAAATCCTATTTGGATCTATTTAAACATGCTTCGCTAAATGATTAGATCTTGAGACATGACTTAACCAGATATTAAGTCATAGTATAATCTTAAACACTCGTGGCTTCAAGCAATTTGCATTAGAATAAAAAACTCCCTAGGGCATGGTGTCATGTTGTCTAACTGAACACTTGTAGTTGTACGCATAGAGTGGAGACATTGAAATAAGAAGCGCTTCTTCATAGAACCACCTTGTTTCCTACCTTGCATAAAAAGAATATGAAGCCCCACTATCAACTGCATCAAGTGGGATGGAGGAGAAAGTATCCGAACAAAACTGAGCTCCTAGAAGCATTGCATCCTCGTCTTGATTCTGCGAGAAAACAAAAGAAAAGTTGCAGCTGTGGCTGTTCAAATATAACATCAGGCCGGGGTAGGTACCAAGTATGTGAGTCAACTAGTAGAGAGAAACATTAATCCATGGTTAGTTATACAGAGACTTCCAAACCATGATATATGAATGCAAAGGTATCTAATACTCAAAAGTCACTGAAGCTGTGAGAAAGATAAAGTGGTGATGAGATGAGCAATTGATTTTTTTTTATTTTTTTGTGTCTTCGTTATGCAAGGTGAAAGTCTATACATGATAAGATGATACTCTAGAACCTGAGTAGGTTAGAATATTTATTATAACCTGATGCGAGTTTTAGTTAAACAAGACAAATGAAGACGTGAGGAATAGTATAGTATGTTTATTTTCCAGCAAAATGGGTATCAGAAGAATTAATATTTGTGCAAGCCAACATTCGGAGAATGGTTTGTGTGCAATATGTAATTCAAGAAACAGGTTAGATAGCTCAGTGGCAGTTGCTAAATTTCATTCAAGGAATTCCTTAAAGCTAATATAACCCACAGAAGCAACATTGCAAGATAGATTATTACCTCATCTAACAGTACCACAAGATATTCTGTTGGCAAAAGTCGTCTACAGCCAGAGCCTTCGGTAGCAGTCCGGAGACAGCATCCTGTTAGGAAGATTTCCCTTCCTTTCTTAAGAATCCCATTATCAGGGGACACAGGATCAACCAAGTCATAGTATCTGCCAAAACCAATCATGCCATAGATTAGAAAAGCAACACTAGTGATAGGGTTTACATTTATGTAAGAGTGAGCACTTCTATATGAAGTTTTAATTAAATTTGAGAATAAAAGACATCATCACGGTTACACTACGGTATGTGATGGTTGACAAGGTAATCAGTAGGCAAAAGGTGCAACACTAGTACCCATAATAGAACTATGTTATTCACTTGACCATGGGGTAATACATTCCCTGGCCTGTTATGAAAAAGCATGAGGCGTAGCATAGTTGGCCTGAATACATAAATGAGTGTAACCACTACAAACTAGAAATCAAATAATTTCATGTACAAGTATATATGGGTATGTAAGCACCACATTTTTGTAACAACTCATATACTGTGAACAGCTAACGTTGCATATTATTGAATTAAAGCTTTACCAAGTAGTAATTCCACGTTAATCATCGACAATAGAAGATACTACAAAAAGCTGAACATGAATTTCACAGCAGTATAATATACCTACGGTGCAGATACAGATCAATGGTATTAGAACTCCAAAAATCTCCCAAACTGAGCATATAGATATTCGTTCCTGGACAAGATACATCAAATCAAAAAACAACACATTTATTCTTTTTACAGAACACTCTAATGCGGAGACATCTGCAAAGAGAAAAGAGATGTTTAAATCAACAAACTCAAACCTGGAAGCACAAACACATCGACAACAACAGCTTCTAGTATACTACTCGTAGACAAAAAATTCTTCTCGTATATCGAATCAATCGTAACAGCATTAGGAAGCCGAGCTCTCCTATGTTTCTTTTTCAATTGAGTAATACATTCTGGCTTCCTTTTCCAAAACCCAAACTGGTACTGTTCATTCCATGCCTAAACAGTAAAATAACATAAAAATGATTAAAACTTTCATTTTTTTTTTTTTTTGACCTAAATCATTTCGCAAAGAGAGAAAGGAAATGAGAGAGTACCTGAGAAAGATCTGATAAGAGAATAGCAGCAGTAACACCACTTGAGTAAGCAGAACATGTTTTTATAATCCGAGATACAATCCAATTCCAAGATGGACCTGTGTAATTTCTACTACTTTCTACATCTCTATCTGAATCATTCTTTTCATCTGATGTTAAAATTGAAATGGCGTAATCGATGAATCCAAGAAATGCATCTTCTTCTTCAGCTTCGCCATTGTTGTCGTTGTCTGTGATGATTGGATCCATAAAAGCAGCCATGTTTAGAGTATTTTATGGGGTTTTGATTTCAGTTTTAAGAAAAGCCCTAAAATCTGACAAATTTAAAAACCCTAAAACCCGAACTAGAACTGGGGAGAGACAATTTGGCGCCAAAAAAATGATAACATCCTTCTTTCTACTTAAAGACTCTATCTGACTGGTTGGGGCCTGGCCGCCTTGGGGAATTCACAAAGTCTACCTACAGAGAGAAATTTTGGTGTGCCATGTGGTTCACCAAGTCATGATGGTGAGTCCTTTCAGGGACATCTGATATAAAACAAAAGTTGCGAGAGCAAGTACTATGGTGCCGAAAAAAAGTGAAATATGATGTTTGAAAAAAGGTGAAATGTGATGTTTTTCCCCACATTGGGGTGATAGAAGGGATTTATGTTTATATGGGTGAACAGATTTGTGAATCTGTTCAGACATACCTTACCTATCGATTATTCAGTAGTCGTCCAGTTCAGTTACTTAGTAATCGTTTGGTTTTTTGGCGACTACTTAGTAACCGCCCATGAAATTTAATTTGTTTGACCTTTATTTCTCACACTTCTAACACACTCCATTTAGGCCATCCATTTTCAAACAGGAAAATATTATGGGTCGTTCAAGCTCAACAACAAAAATAATCAAAAAAATTAGTCGTTGAGATTGTTTGCTATAAGACCAACCCATTCTTTGAAACCAAATTTCATCCCAATCAATCATTCCTTTCTTTAATACTCAAAGATGTAAAGCCAAAACGATCAGTTTTAGATATATTATGTTTAAGTCAGTGAGAAAAGAAGAAAAAACCTTCATCACCTACCCATTCAACTCAATCAGCAGGTCTTCCTCCTCTAACGCCAAATTGTTTACTATTTACTGCCTCATCAAGTTTCCTTCCTCCAACTGAACCCTCAACAAGTTCTTATACCCCGGTGACTCATCACGCCATTATTGGATGCAAGGAGTATACTGAGACCTTAGAGAATGGGGACGGTTTGTAACGATAGTATTAAAAAAAAAAAAAAAAAAAAAAAAAGACAAGCAGGTTAAACAAGACACTGAATGGATTAAAGGTTATTAGAGTGCATTATCTCTTCCCGAAAGGATCGAGAAGAAGATATATTTTGGAACCTAGTTAAAATTCGGGAAGCATATGTATCAGACGATGGTAAGTACATGAAACCAAGAGTTGTTCGATACTCTGATGCTGATGTTCGAAACCAAGTCATACACATTAGGAATATGCGTTGTAAGTACAACCAAATACTGGATGTCTACAAAGTCGATAGGTTTGTGGCGCAAGCTGAGTTTACCAACTGGAGAGGAGAGTCGTTATCCACTTTGAAGCTGCTGATTTAATCTTCAAAGCATGGGAAATCGTTGTTCTGGGTTAGATTTTTTGTGTAACTTGGGTTGTTCTGAGTTAGATTTAATTTTACTGCAAGATGTAACTTACATTTCTATTTATTTTCCTGTATAATATAACTTAGAATTCATTTTTATGCAAGGTATCAAGTTAAAAACATCATTTTGTATTAAAATATTGCAACAATCTTACAACGAAACATGGTTCCATCAACACAAAACTAAATTAATCTCTAACTCACTTTTCGTAGGTTTCACGGTTACACTTCGCATGTGCAACAAGCCGTCAAACCAACAGATGAACCTATTGGACGAGTTTTGTCTCGTGAGGACTTACAAAGAAATATGCCCACAAAATCATTATTATCATTTTTATTTCTCATATGATGACGAGGTACCGCCGATTTCTGGCTCTAAGTCATCGGAGTAGTCGTTGGTTGGGTCATTGTGGTACAGTTCTTGGTTAAAGGAAATTGTTAATGAAGATCAAGTAACAGTTGTAGAAAACAAATCGTTGTCTTGTGATTAGTTTATAAGCCCTTACCATTATTGGCTCCTGAAACAAACTGTAAGTTGATTTAGTATTCGGTTATTGATACTCATTACAGTTTAAATATTAATTATGCAAATGGAAATCACTTAAAAAAAAATGTTGTCATGCTAGCTACCCCACATCGATACACAAGTGGCCTTTACATATCTTTGGCAATGACTCTTAGGGTTTGAACATCATTCTGGACATAGACGAATGCCCAACTTCTAATGATTGCTTTATTCTCTAGAGCAGTATGCTTAACCACGATTACTTAAGTGAATGTGGATAGAAGATCGGAGATTATCGAAGATTTTAGTGGGAATAGAAGAGTTTGTTGTAAGATAGAAGATCAGAAAACTGAATGTTCGTTTAGTCTGGGTTAGAGGCCATATATTTATACCCGAAAATAAATTTATTGTTGCATGGATTGACACATGCAACATATGTCTTCAAAAGCTGTTTTTTTTACTGTTGATAAGGAGATTTAACTCAATGATGAGACAACTCAAAAGCAAACGTCTGGGAAATAGGGTTTGAAGTGATTACACGAAGTGAAAACAAACAACCTAGTGAGAGATGCTCCGACCAAAATAAAAAGAAATTGTTTACTATAAAGGACAACACAAGATACAAAATTAACATTTAAAATAACATTCAAACACCATAAAAGTTCTTAACCAGAATCCTTTTACATTACAACGTTTAAGTTTCAAATCATCCGATCAAAACCAGGAACCCTATACCCCATAAAACCTGTTGGGTTAAAAAATTCCTCTTCTTCATAGAATATGTTAACATCGTGACTGCTTGGTCCTGCAATATTCGAAGTGGTGTCACGTTGTTTTAGGGGTAAAACAATAAAGAGAATCTGAGGGGTAAAGTGTGAAGTGTGATAATGTAATATGAAGTTGTAATGGTCTTCGAGAGGTCAAGATCGAACAAGACTCGCCTAAACCAAGAAATGGCCGTTCGAGTATTGCTTCAGTTACAAGAAGAGGATATAGGGTTGGTTTAGGGAGGGAAGCAGAGAAAGATGAGATCAGAGAATTGCTATAATTTCTGTGATGTTGATGATTAAATTGCTAAAAAAGAATGGATATTCAGTTCTCACTAGATATTGAATGCTGAATGAGAAGAGTTAATCAATTATCGATAAGACAGATTGATTATACTTGCACTGAATTAAACTGTTGAACTTGTCTGTTCGTGTTGTTGTGTTTCCAAACTGGTCGAGTGACCTATTTATAGCAATAGAATTCCAACTGATCTCGTAAGAAGTGGAAGAAGTGGAAGAGTGGGAGTGAGGAGTGAGTGGGGTCAGTTGTTAAGAGTCTTGCGCCTAATAATAGGGAAGACTAACAACCCACTACCTTATCCCATCTTTCCAGCAACGTTCACACGACTTAGTGTGTTTCCCGTTGAGTGATTGAGACGTTGCAATCACACGTGTCGTAGACCGCCAAACCAACACCCTAAAGAATATCCCCCCATGTAACTAACTTGATTCTCGTAAGATTTGTTAAGTGTTGAATATTTGTTAAGTCAAAGATGACTAGGTGCAAGTCGTACCAATTACTGGTAAACTCAGGACTTTGCAATAAGATAGAGATTTAAGCGATAAGCTTGTGTATCTCTTTGAGATTTGGTCTAAGGATTGAGCCGGGCAATCACCATTTAAACCAATGAGATAAGTCTAAGGATTGAGCTATGCAACCGCCATTTAGACAGAGAGGATTTCAGCAACTTCTCTGTGGCAATAGTCAAGTAAATACGACTTTTGATTTGCCATAAATATGAGAAATTCGCTTGTGGCATGTAATGCACCAATTCTCTGAGTAATGAAGACATATGAATGTCCAAAATAATATAAGTCATAGCCATGAGCCATGATTAAAAATTATAGCACTGATTATAGAAGCAAGTCTATAATCAGGAAAACAGAAGAGTGATGCTAACACGGCGTAGCCATCGTCAAGAATGCATAAGCATTGCCAATCCAAGACCTAAAGATAGGCCACAATAATAATAATAAGCCATGTTTCATAGCATAATAATCCTATTAGGAAGTTAGATATAGGATATAAAAGGATAAGCCATAACATTACGTTATTTTCAGATTTCTGGACAGTTTGCACGTCGTCCATTCTAAAAATCACCCAGGCCAGTCTACATTCGGTAAAATACCGAAATTTTAGTATGTTATAGGGAACTCACAGAGGAAAAACTTTCGTGAAGGAAGCGCCCCCTAATTGTTCACGGATTGGGCTATAAAAATCGTCCTTCAAGGAAATTCGTAATCTACCAAATTTCCGAATTTGATTAGGAAACTAGAGTATTATGGACTCAATAAAGTCCATAATCCTCTAGGACTTGGATCAGCGGGATCCATAAGTAGAGGGGAGGTTAGGGAAAGATATACTTTAGCTCTAAGAGAGCAAGGATAGCCGTGAGAGAGAGAATGGCCATGGGCCTCCATGAGTACAAGCGAGAGAAAGCCATAAGGCCTCCACAAATTAAGCGAGGGAAAGCCATAAGACCCCCATAAATTAGGCTAAGCATGGTCATGAGGCCTCCAAATATTTGGCCAAGGCACGGCCTTGGGCCTCCAAGAGTTTGGCTAAGGCATGGTCGTGGGGTTCCACAAGTTTGGCCAAGGCATGGCCGTGGGGCTCCATGAGTTTGGCCAAGTCATGGCCGTGAGCCTCCAAATAGTAAGCTAGGGCATGATCATAGGCCTCCAAAGACCAAGCCAAGGCGTGGCCATGGGCCTCCAAGGAGTTAAGCAAAGGATGACGCAAGGGCGTCCATAGGTGAGAGGCAAGGATGGTCGTGGGCATCCAAAGGCCAAGGCAAGCTAATAGACGTGGATACCCAAAGGCTAAAGCCAAGGATGACCGTGGGCATCCAAAGTTAGGACAAGGAGTGGCCGTGGGCATCCAAAGGCCATGGTAAGCTAGTGAACGTGGATATCCAAGGTTAGGGCAAGGGATGGCGTGGATATCCAAAGGCTAGGCCAAGGTAATGGCGTGGATACCCAAAGGCTAGAGCAAGGGAATGGTCGTGGATATACAAGGCTAGGCCAAGGTAATGGCGTGGATATCCAAAGGCTAGGCCAAGGTAATGGCGTGGATATCCAAGGTTAGGCCAAGGAGATGGCGTGGGCATCCAAAGAGGGTGGCTCAAGTACAAGCTAGGCTAATGCGCATGCATAGGTATTTTTTTACATGTAGGCTAGGGATATGGACCATGCTACTAGGCTAGGGTCGTGAGATATCAAAATACAGCTAATGGTAATTAAATATCTTATCCCTATTGTAAAAATAAATTCGTACCTTGTCTCGAGTTATTCCAGGATGCCAGAAATTGATGCGAAATTACTCCTGTGACCTCCTCGCCAAAAACCACCATCAACACACGTTCACTTTCAATACTCACAGTATATAAATTTTGATTTGGATCATTGTGAAATCCACCAGAAAGGGTGTTGGTGACATGAGTGCGATGAGAAAACTGATAACCATTATATGCAAGAGTCGACGATTCATACCATGAGAAGTTTGTTCCAATTCCATCGTACGACCGGCGTACCTGTGGCACAAAATTTGTTGAATATGATTGCGGCTCCAACCATCATTTGAGATGTTTAAGGATAAAATTGTCTTGCACATTCTGTTATGTTCGAGTGTTCCATACGCCTTAGTTTGTTGCTCCTGCAGACAACACAAAAGTATGAGGATAGAAGAAACATTTATCATGTTCGAGTGTAACTTTAAGCTAGGTGAAACTAACTGACGTCGCTAAGATCGCTATGTATTGCGGTCGTTGAACGACATTGAGATACTCTTGCCCGATATGCCTCGTGTATCTTTCACCTCACTCTTTAACGAGTTTTAAATGAAAAGGATTAAGCTTAGGAAAACCTGGACTATATTATGACTTACACGAGGTATGAAAGTGGATTTTTCAGTGTGTGCTTGATCAATAATCTTGACACCTTGTGAACCCCAGATATAACGACATGATCAACTGTATCGCTCATGTATTTGTCCACAGACCTATATAACCAAAAGTAATAGTATTCATGCTCACTTGTATACTCAAAATGCTTAGAACTGTGAGCACACTCATTATAAGGTATGACAACCTCAGACACTGACACCAACTTCTCTGGTGGATCACAAGGTGTCACTCTGTCTCCCCTGACTTGTCTAACGCATCGCTCTCTCAAGTACATAATGTTATATTCACCGTCTGGTTCAAAAAACACTTTACGACCAACAGACTTTTCTTTATCCAAGAGAATCTTTGGTTTACTACTATGATTAATATTGTCCACGACATCCAATCCACTTGTGATGGGCCAAGGGTATCGATAATATAACTACGAAGAGTAAACAAGAGTCTAAATATGTATCGAGTTGGTTACCTACATCTTTTTGGCTATCGTCATCTCTTACCGCCTGACCATGGATTTCGCTCGAGATGTGTAAGATCCCTTACCTTTGGAAACATAACTCGAAAATAGCACCAAAATCAAGGCTGCAAATACCAAAACAATACAACATTATTTCTCAAATACATTAGACAAAAAAAAAAAAAAAAAAACAAACAAACAAAGAGTTATATTGTATGGATCCGTGTATACCTACAGTATATACCAATAACACTCCAACCTTGTATCTTCACGTACAAATTTTTTCAGACTCATGTATATCCTAGCGAACATTGCAGAACCCTAATCAAATGTCTATAGTTTGGACAAGTCACGAAATAGCCTGAGCCACTGGATATAAACGACGTCCTAATTATTGGGGAATAACACTGAACCCACCACCCACATCAAAAACCAACGAGACAATCGCTTCGGACAAACATTTACGGCTCCACATTCTATCGCAATCCATCTCTTGGTCACACTCACCTTGGCCACATTACAATTAACAAGCATTCCTCTCAAATGTGCACTGTTTTTATTTGTCACTTGACTCACTTCAATAAAACCAGCTTCATTAACAGTTTCATCTTTATTTTCATTTTCATTCTCTTTCTCTTCCACATCTTGGGGTTCTCATTGCACTTCTTCCACAACTTTCCCTTGCTCTGTTGTTTTCCTTTTCTTTCCCTTTCTCTTTTTTGGTGCTGCAAGGTAATGTAGAGAAAAAAAATCACATTCCGGCAAATAGTGCTTTCATTCACCATTACCCAGTCTTGCAAAGTTATACGTTCTCCACTAAATTTTATGTCGGATAAGTGTGTTAAGTCTCATGTAGTAAAACCTATCTTAAACCCTGGAAAGTAAAACATGTGTGTGGTTAGTATACCACCATCTCTCGGCTATCATATTGAAAAATCTTGCATGATTAAGTTTCAAATACTCAATATCAAAGATTGTACCAAACCCACAATGCTTGATGATTATCTCTCTATCTGCGGCATTTTGAAAAACAATTTCACGTAAAGCTTTTAACCCTCTTGTGCCTCCTCTAGGTCTGTGTGTGTATATTGTGTCTGTAATCGGCCGGCATTTTTGAGATGTAAGGGATCATCCTTTCTCGAAATAGGGTGTCTATTCGAAATTATGGCATCCACTCTATGATGCAAGGGATCATCCATTCTATGATACTTATTTAATCCTACAAAACATATGGAAATAATCACATTTCAATGCATTGTAAATATAGATGCATATTCAATCCTACAACAAATGTGACAATAATCACACTTCAATTATATTCAATCCTACAACACATACAACTTATTCATTGGATCCTACAACATATATTACAAATCATTTCACAAAACATTATACAAATCATGAGTATTAAACTAAATAAGTAGATTTGATAAAATAGCATTTATCGATCAAACATCAATAAATATCATGATTATCATAAAACATATGAAATCAAAACCCAATTACTTACCTATAATGAAATGGTGGATGGATTTCGAAATTAACAGTTGCAATAAAACCACATATGATCATAGAGCAAACCGGGGGGGGGGGGGAGAGAGTAAGGAGAATAAGATAAGAAATGAGTAAACCTGAGAGGATTTCTGTGTATTTGAAACCTTCATGCAGTTATTGAGTATCCGCCCAACTCAAGGTCAAAGTTTGACTTGGGCGGCTACTCAGCAGCCCCATCAGAAATCTGAGCAGTTACTCAGTAACCGCTTAAATGTAGCCAAGAACCATAGTGGTTGTGTTTTCATTACTCCATGCATTGGTTATATTGTGGTGTTTTTATCTACTTTATGGGCATCATAGTACTTGTTAGAGCATGCTCGGTCAACCCCACCAAACGTTGTTATGTCAAGCTAGGTTGTCATAATTTATTGTTCAAAACTTGTACACTTGAACATGTCTACTAATAGTTAGACTTCACTAGGTTAGACCTTTAGGCAGATGATGGTTGGTAAATCTGGAATACTGATCAAGAACTGAAGACGAATGATGAACAAATGACAATATCCTCCTTCAGCAAAAAGGTTAGTCCTTCTAGACACAATGATTCCAGTGGTCCTCTGCTCTGAGCTGAACGATTACTCTAATCAAAGATTTTGACTATTAGTATTCGATAGTGTCTATGAACTCTCTTTTCTTGAGTCCCATGACCTGAAAGCATTTCTATATGAAATCTTATTCTTATACTCCATCACTGCTTTCCTCGAACCAATTCAATACAAGCTTTTAGGAGCTTTGTATTATGAATAGTGATTCATGGTGAATGGCTTTATGAAGTTTATCTTCATTACCTGAATGCCTGCATTAATATTGATAAAAGTTTTCTAACTCGACTATATTGTGCATTCAGAGTGCTAGTGATTTTTCACTTAGCAACAAAACCAGTTTCTAGTTTTGTATAGATTATAAATCAATCACCATGCAAAGGAATTGATTACCATTGCTAGGTATCGATTTCCAATAGTAGGATTCGATTTCATATCAATCTACTATAGCTTGGATCGATTACCATTGGCTAGCTATCGATTTCCAGTGTTTAGATTTGATTCCCTTAATTGGTAATCAATCTACTTTATGACTGGATCGATTACCATATGGTGAATTCGATCTCCCTTAAGTTAGGAATGGATTTCTGCTTTTATAAATCGATCTCCTAATGTTACTAGATCGAACACCAATGCCAGAAATCGATTTACACACATGTGGTATGCATTGCACAAGTTTGTAGTCAATCCACTCCAGATTGTGTATCGATTTCACTGATGTGTAATCAATTCACTTTAAGAAGTGTATCAATCTCCCTAACTAGGAATCAATACACTTACACAAGGAATCGGTCACTCTAAAGGAAATCGATCTCCTTGTCCACATTTCATTGCTTGCACTTGCAAATGGAATGTGAAGACTATTCATTAATCATACTTATGCTTCAATGATCTTAATCTTCAAAGTATGATTTGGTTCAACATGGTCATGAACTTGTGCATTCATGCAAGAGTTCATTATATGACACAATAAGCCAAACCTTCGACTTGCGGAAATGTTATATTGCTTAGCTTAATTCGAAGAGGTCTAATCCTTTTATCTTGAGCATTCCTTTTGGAATCTAGATTCAAGTTAACTACAACATTCAAAGCTTATGTTGTCACCATGTTAACTTTGGAATAAGTACTTTGATACTAGGCAATTCCGGTTTTATCCCAGAAACCGAGAGCCAAGTAGAACCGGTTTTCTATGGACGACTCTCATTTAGAGTATCAAGTCATTCAATGCTGCATTAAATGAAACTTTGTTTTCATTTTATGTTTTCAGCATTTGAAGTCAAAGGAAGTTAAGTCCGCATTAAATGCCTTTAATGCAGAATTGAATGCACATTCAATTCTCATTAAGGTTTCAGACTTTGCCTTTGCCAAACAGTGCCTTAGTCGAAATACTATATAAGGAGACGTTTATTCCTCCTTCAAGTTTTGTCCTTCTAACATTTCATTTTGTTAGAACACCAACTTAGAGTTCTTCGAGATTTATCTCGTTGTTAACAAATTTGAGATTGGAAAGGCTTCCAACTGGACCAAGAAGCCTAGGAGCTATTATATTGATAGTGATCCGACCATCTCCATATCTACATAGACCACCTTGTTTATTCTATGTCAATGCTCTTCTGATATCATTGACACTCACACAGAAGAAACTTGTTCGGAATCAAGCAGTTTATTAATATAAACATAATAGGCTTGATTCGGTATCATTGAACCAACAAAATTCATTTGTGATAAATTGGGTTGAATACCATTATTGAATCTACGACTTTGGTTCTTTAACATATTGATTCATTATCTCAGAAGGAAACATAATCGTCTGATTGGAGGTCGAGTGGCGATAGTCTTCACGAAGGACTGTAAAGAAACTCTTGAATTGGAGGTTCAAGTGATTACATGTGCGGGATCACTTTTGTGATTGAAGACGCATGAATACTGAGGGGAAGCATTTGATTGTCGTTAATTGGATCAAGTGTTTTAGCCATCGTGACTGAAGTCTGATAGTAAACGGATGCCAAAAGAAGAGTTTCGAAAAAAAAGAGCAACCAAGAAAAGTATATCGTTTGATGATCCTCCAGCATTTAGGGTGGGTGACTATGAACCAATTCCTGCTCCATTGCCTCCCTCCAAGAAACCATGCAATGATTGTAACTGTGTAAAATCCCAATGGTTAGATCTTACACAGTACACCCAAATACCATACACAAACATACACACAACCACATTCATCTAGCATATAGCATAAGAAATATAAAGAGAGTAAGGTTAGAGATACTTGACAAGATGATTTACTTGGTTCGCCCTAAGTAAGGACTACATCCAAGGATTCCACTATTATAAGTATGATTACAACTCTTAGTTACCTTGCTAATCTTCTAAGTCTTTTCTCACAACAAGAACCCTAATTTCAGCCTTGGGCTATGGAGAGCAAGTAGAATACTTTTCCTCTCCCTAGACCAATCCGAAAAATGTCCAACCCCTTTCTTTGAGGCATCTCTCGCTATTTATACAAGATTTACATTAGTGCAAGACAGCTAATACAGACAAGCTACGCTCTGACACTGATTTGTCTCTACTCGCCAATAAAGTATGTCGCCGAGGTAGTATTACTTCCAGCGGGTAAGTCTTCTTGAGGATAAGGATTGCTGACGAGGTTCCCACTGAGTCAACAAGTCAACCCTGACAATCTATCCGTTCTGACGAGTAATGAATGCTCAACTACTTCTCACCTACTTCTCACCTTCCCACGCTACACCGATCTTACTCCGCTGGTACCCTTACGTCTCGCCGCTATGCCATGGTACCATATGCTTCGCCCACAGCTTTCATTGTTAATTCCCTACTTCTCGTGAGTGCCCTTTTGATACATCTTAGCCCTTAGGATGCTATTACTATGCGAAGGCATTTTCTACCCTTACA
>JAJJMA010302929.1:0-24943 GCA_023529015.1 Papaver nudicaule | reverse complement strand
TACTACTTGGTGCTTTAATTATATAATCAGAGATATAATGCGGAAAGTAAAAGCACACAAGACACCAGAGATTTTTTTAACGAGGAAACTGCCTTGCAGAAAAACCTCGGGACCTCGTCCAGATTGAACACCGCCCAGTACAAACTGACTACAAACACTAGCCTACTATAAGACTTCGGTCTGGGATGTAGCAGAGACCAGCTCAAGCCCTCCAAGCGAATTGGCTAGTGTCGCACTCCTTACGTCTCTAGATCCCCCACAGATAGTCACGCACTTGATTCCCCCAGCTGACGTCCTTTACAGGCCTAGGAGTTGCTTTGACCGCTGTCAAAGGCCTGTGTCAGCAATACTGGCTTTGCAACCTAATTGTTGACGTATGGTCTAACTGTCCTCTATCAGTTTACCACACACAAGTTGACTTCCTTCGGATTGTTAAATCCAGGTCATACGGAAATCTACTTCACAAATCAGGGCTGACAAGCAAACCGAGTAAGCTATGCCCAATTTATCTCTACCTCAGTTATACAAGAAGAATCACTTAAGAAACTTGTATAACTGGAGCTAACTAGGTCTTACAACACCTAGTGCAGCCGTGCGTTGCTACCTTTCAACCTTGTGTGTAACGTATCAGTTCTTGAATAGCCGTATAGCAGAAGAGACGGACTATGGAATAGACAAGAACGTGATCAGGTTACCAAGGTTACAGGTTAATCCGATTTCAACCAAATATGGTCTCAATCTCCTACCTGTGCTTCCCAACTCTCAAGAGAAGTCTTTTATAGTCGTAGGGAGTTCCCAGAGGAGATGCAACCTATAGAGGATGACTATACCACAACAAGCGTTCACCGAAGTGAAAAGAGTTTACGCTACCTTCCCTAAGGACCTTCACGTATGCTTGATGCTTGCGGTATTTGTCCGTAGACACCTCTATTTATAGCACTCAATAAGATAGATTGCTTTGGAATAAAGCAATCAATTACTTGTCCCACAAGTTAAAGAAACCCTAAACTTGCCAACCAAGTAATAGAGATTAATCTCAATTGGAATTCTTTTTATCATTATCTGCCAAGTGTTTTGTTAGCTCAAAAACACTTCAAGATAGAATCCAACAGACCTGAGATAATCTTTATCTTATTGACTCATTGAGGATCGTTAGATGGACCACAAAAGATATTTATGTGATATACAAGTCCACCTAAGAGATAAAGGAGTTTAGAGTTTGACTCAAGTGAAATTCTGAAAGAATATCCACTAAATCCGACACCAGCAAAGAAACCAACATTGGATTCGCGTACAGGTTCGCGAAATGTTCAGTCACTTTGGAACTCAGAAGAAATCCGAGTTTCTGGTTTGCGAACCGGTTCGTGAACCGTCCGCCTGTCAGATTTCGTCAACTCTGGATTCCGCTGGAAGTTCTGGGCTTACCAGGACTTAGACGTGTGTACGTCCTCAGCTGTAATCCATGGACTCTTTGCTCAAGAGTACTCCTTTAGATTCATCCATATCCAACTAACGATTTGCAAGCAAACCATTGTAATGGACACATGGCACCGAATCTATCTCATTCATTCTTGTACTCACAGTATTTGTGGGAACAAACACTGGTCATGACACAAGGCCACGTTAGACAAGAACACGATCTCAATCGCTATTATCACTACTAAAGTAGTCGACTATATTTCGAAAGAATAGAGAAAGTAGAATAGAAGAATTTCCATAAAGTCATAACTCCTACTAACCTTTTGTCGATGAAGAATAATTGATGTCTTCTTTGTCTTCACAGTCTTCGTCTTCAAGGTCTCTACTACTTTGTCTATATCCCAATTCCGAAATCTAAACTCTAGTAGGCTAAATCAAGAATTGAGTTTTGACACCTAAAACTGACAACTAGCTTGACATACCAACGCTAGTGGGTTTGACCGGACGATGTCCTAACACTTCTGCTATTTCTTTCATAATCCATGGGCGCTTTTCCCATGTCCGTCATTTCTTTAGAATTTTTTTCTTTTTTACTTAGTTACACGGAAAACGTCTGGAGACAATCGGTGAAGACTAGTCTTTCATAGAAGAACTCATGTTGCCATCCAACTACTTGCTTTAAGTACTGCAGACGTTACAATCTAGGAAATAAGATAACCACATTAGGGTTTCCTTGATTCTCGCACCCATTAAAAACATCTCCCATTACCCGATAAAGCAGTTACACACTTTTCAAATTCTTCCCACTATTGTTCACCTTCACGAAAAATAACCACCTACTACCATCATACACCACATAATAAGCATTTAATGATTCTCCAGCCAGTTAGCTTATAATCCTTATCAAAAGAAGACACAGTTACAACCAAGGAACGAAGCACCGAAGAAGACACAGTTACAACCAAGGAACGAAGCACCGAAGAAGACACAGTTACATCCAAGGGAAGAAGCACCGAAGAAGATATAGCAACAACTAAAGGGTGAGGCACTGCCGAAGATATTGATACAACAAGATAATTAAGCGATGACAGAGGCTTGGATACAACCAAGAGACGAAACACTAACGAAGGAGCGCAGAAAAAAGCCGATAAATGAAGATCCTGACAAAAATAAGGAAAGGGAAACAATGCTTGGGGAACCGCGACCAAGCAAGGGGCAACAAATCTACCAGTGCAACGGACGTTACTAAGCGATTGTTCTGAAAAGAAGCGCAAATTGATTACGAGGAAGATTCTGAAGCCAATATAAGATACCCGAAGAGCTGCACTAACTTACTGCAACGAGCATACAAAAGAGAGTGGATGTTGACATCCACGGCAGCGCAGGATTCCACCAACGAGGGAAGACCTTTGCCTATATGTAGCTTCAGCAGGTCGCTCCCAAAAGGCAAAGAGGGGCAAACACTATAGTTACATCACCACCAAAGGACTCCAGAACCAAACTTGGTTCACACCGAAGGAGCGAAAACCCGAGCGACATAAAAGAAAGTAACAGCTACCGCTTAGCAACAAAGAAGACACGAAGGTAACCGAGACCTTCTCAGCAAAGGAAGATAATCAACATAGAAACTTAGAAGCCTCACGCTTACCAATGGAGGATGATATGACAACCAGACAACAAGTAAAGTGGAATTGGAAAAATTATTTCAAAAAGTAACAGCGATGTAAGTGCAATGATACGATTGTCAGCAGCCTAAGCGCAACAGAAAAATTGCCATGACAGGAGCATACCTGCTGATCACAGGTCATCTCTAGGATCCTCATTAATATGTACGAGGCGATGCGTATGAATCCCAATGATAGAGATAACTCGAACGTCGCCCCTAGCGGGAGAATCCTTCTCCCGGGTTAGTGTCCTAAATCATCCCCTGGTCAAGGATGGTTGAAAGATAATGCTTAACCCAAGAAGATTCAAATGCCTGAAATAATAGACACTAAGGGGAAGATCTCATGATCAACAAGGTTACTGATACAAAGACAGTAGACGAACCTACTGATATAGACATTAAGGGGAAAATCTCATTATCAACAAGGTTACTGATACAAAGACAGTAGACAAACCTACTGATATAGACACTAAGGGGAAGATCTCATGATCAACAAGGTTACTGATACAAAGACAGTAGACGAACCTACTGATATAGACACTAAGGGGAAGATCTCATGATCAACGAGGTTACTAATACGAAGTCAGTAGACACACCTACTGACACGAAGAAGATAAATGCATTCACCAACAAAGCAAACTAAGACGCACTCGCCAGAACAGACGACAACAAGAAGAAGACGAACATATATCTTGTGATACTACGACACTTAGAAGAGCGAGGTATGAAACACGAAGAAAACATACAGCCACAACAAATAGAAAAATAGAAGGAACTATGATACAGATTTTCTTGAAGGATAATTAAAATAAACCTCAAGAAAAGGGGCAAACTGTTAATGCATAAATATTGCTATCTAACAAACCTCAACCAGGGGTGAGAATGCTTGGCAGAGAAGGCAAAGAGAATTACGAGATCACTCCGAAGTAGGCTACCACGGTAATCAAAAGAACGAGGGAAGGCATCACCGACTCAAGACACCTTCCAAGAAGTCACATCAGCACCTTATAGGGATACAGAAGGCTAGGGGCACGTGTCAATACATGGCTGGATCAGACAGCGGTATAAAGCAACTTAACGGATAAGAATTAGGACATCGAGAACATCAAGGGATTCATATAACGAAGATATATACCAACTGGGAGGTGTCAACACAGGATTGCACTATATGGGCGGTGTGCAGAAACCAGCTTTCGCAAAAGACCATCAAAGCAGCAGAAGAAACGAAGGATAGCAAAGAGGAATCACTTCACCTAATTGCTATAAATACTCCTTCTCACCAATTGAGAAGGGGTAGACGAAATCACAAGGGGAGATACCATAGTCAAAATACCTTCTGGAATCGGAAGAACAGATTACATAGTATCACTCCCAAGCTGTATGGAATCGAGATAAATAATTACCAAAAGAATATGTATTACTATGATATGAATTTGTATAATGAATATGATATAATGATATGGAGATGAAACACTTCGTTGTGGATCCATCTTGTTTAGTTTGCTTTTAGCATTATCCACTGTCTTAGAGTTTCTGATGAGTCCTTAAGATCGTTGTTCCATTCATTAGGTACGAACGGGGACGAGGATCCTAGGTGATACTTAATCGATAACCGTCATTAATCTTAAAACTTTATGTGTGTTTGATATGGGAAAATTAGTATCAACAAAACCAATGCACTGGAAAATGTATTGAATCTATCTCATGTATCTTGTAACTTAGTATAGTGGGAACATATACCAACATAACTCATGGTTATGTAGACATGAGTACAATTTCAATCGCTATTAGTATCTCTACTAAAGTAGCTGACTATTTCGAAAGATAGAATAAATAGAATATAAGAAATTCCATATAATGTCACAACTCCTACTAGCCTTTTGTTGATGAAGAATATATGATGTCTTCTTGGTAATCTCAGTCTTCGTCTTCAAGGTCTCTACTACTTTGTCTATATCCCAATTATGAAATCTAAACTTTAGTAGGCTAAATCAAGAATTGTGTTTTGACACCTAAAACTGACAACTAGCTTGACATACCAACACTAGTGGGTTTGACCGGACAATGCCCTAACAATCTCCCCCTTTGTCAATTTTAGTGACAAAAGCGATATTACATATGGATTCAAAATAGATAAAACAATAAAGCTCTATTCCATATGTATCTTGATTTCTTGAATTCTTCAACTTCTCCGTTGAGTCTTGATGTTCTTTTAACTCCTGTTGAAAAACTCGTAGACAACACTACAACATATCCAGCTCAAACAAGTTCAAGCTTACATGGATCAATATGCTAACCCACATGTTGTTTGTGCAAAGAGTAAGAATCAGATAAACCTTAAAGTTTGTGTATCAATAAGTGATTCTACTCATTCTTGATACGAAGCTCCCCTTAATCTTTATACCTCTTTTTGCCAAATTGGTATAAAGCCCAATATTTACTCCCCCTTACTTGATACTTTGAAAAAGTACACAAGTAAGCAATACGGTGTTCTCCCCCTATGGTTGTGAAGCACAAGAACAAGAAACCGTATGTATTATCCCCCTATTTGTCACAAAAATATGACAAACCAGTTGAGACTCGGGTTTCAAGCCTATAGAGATAGTCAAGTCAAGGATGTACTCGCATATCAAGTTTAAGATGACATAACTAGGAAATCAGAGTGGATATTTCTAAGTTGATTCATCTTTGGAGAGATAGAGATACACTTTTCTCCTAATATTCCACATTCACGCTCCCCAAAATATTTTTTATTATGCGCAAGCTCATTTAAGAACTCTCCCCCTTGTGGTGTTATCCAATAAAGAACAACAATATATGCCTCTACAAGTAAAGGTATGAACAAAACATAACTAGACTAACAATTTAATGTATCCAGTTTCTTTGTTAATTTTCTCTTTCCCTAGCCAATTTTTTGGAAAAGAGTATATGATTTCTGAGCTTATGGAAACCCTAGAAATCATACAATCAAAAGTTTCTTAATCGTGAGAGAAATCATAACTTTTGTAAGTTGACATAACTTTCAATCATCACAAAAGTAATGAATAAAGTCATATATGCAATACATAAGATTGAGGTAGACAAATCAAGTACTGCAAGCATCATTAATAATTAAATCTAAAAGAACTTTTTATTAATGAATACTAATAGAGTAGTGCATGGTGAAAAACACTAAAAAGCATTAAAAGGCAAACTACTTTTAGATATAGTTTATATTCTAACTATTCTAATCTACTAAGAAACGAAAACAAACAAAGAATTAACTTTGTTCACTGCTAGTGTTGTTTTCTAACTCTTCATAACTGCTCCAAGTTGCCATGGTGAGATCCATCCTATATTTGAGATCAAGATGTTTTGAAGGAATTAGATCGAGTTGTTTCCGTAGACAAATAACATTATCTTCGAGACGTTTCTGCCTTTTGATAATGGTGTGGAGAAGATTTACGACTTCATTGTCGTTATGAGTTTCTTCTCAGAACGACACGATTCTTCACTGCACTTGTTTTCATACGTTTTGCGCTTATTAACATTAGTTAACATTTACTAATGGAGCTATCAATGAGTGGTTGAGGCTCACCAAGCAACTGGACAGAGGGTTTGATTTTGTAATGATCACAAATCCTTCCAATAAGACATGGAAAACCCAAATCTTTGTCATTACGAGTCATTTCTCCCATGTAATACAGAATCATCTTACACATGTTTATCTCTTGTTTGCTCCTTAAGTAGAAAACCAATTCTGCAAAATCTGGACTCCACACATAGTTGACCATCATGGATGGACATAGGTTAGCAACGCCAAGCTTCACAAATGCTTTCAACTCTAAAGATAGATCTTTCGTTGGAAACTTGCGATCCATGGAATGACACGACCTATCAGGTTCATGGAAACTTCTCTTTTGGGTGGTCTAGCACTCACAGATCTAGGTAGTAGAATACCTTTACATGGAATATTTGTGATGTTTGCAATGAGATCACAGTTTACCTCAATTACTGTTTTCCCGACCATTGTTTTAAAGCTGCAGGATTGATCATCGAATTCATGAATGTTGGCATAGAATTCTCTAACTGTTCCTACATAAGCTCTTCCATGACCATCATATATGTTACCCAAATTAAAGGATGTTCACGTATATGTACGTGTACAGATTGATGATTTGAGACATAGGAGGAAAAATCGGTGCCATTGTACACGAACCAGTTCGTGAACTGCCCGAGTACCAAATTAGGGTTTCGACTAGATCCGCTGGAAGTACCTGGGCTGGGCCAGTTTTCCTGTACTTAGACGTGTGGACGTCCTCAGGTATAATCCATGTACTCTGCTATAAATTACTCCTTTAGATTCATCCAATTCCTACATGTGATTTGCAAGCAAACCAATACACTGGAAAATGTATTGAATCTATCTCATGTATCTTGTAACTTAGTATAGTGGGAACATATACCAACATAATCATGGTTATGTAGACAAGATTGTATGTTACCAGGTCCTCCAAGTCGTAACAATGACGGATCTGGAGATTGAAGATCTAGTGGTCCTCTCGCTTACGGTGCAGGTAGTAGTATCACAATCATCGATACTAAATCCATGCAACTTATTATAGTTTTACCAATGCCACCTCCTTCGACTAATCCATTAACCCTAGCTCCATTTGTTTCCTCAATTCGTTGGACTCCACAGCCTTTACGTCGTGATTTTTTTTAAATAATTTTACGTCGTGATCCGTTAACTCATGAACCGAATAATTCTCATCCGGTTTTAGCTGTTGGTGATCGCCAAGGTCGTATTGCATTATGGGATTTTAAACTTCATCAGATTCTAATGAAATTCGATTTTGATTCTGATAAGAAATTAGGTATACAAGATCTTTGTTGGATTAGGTCTAAACCTGATACGTGGATTTTAGCTTCGATTAATGGTGCTTTGTTAGTTTCGTTGTGGAATACGAGTACTGGGAAATGTATATGGAAATACGATGTGGCACCAGAGTTTCTTTACCCCATTAATTAAATCACGCCATTAATGAAATCACTGATTAGCAGACATAAATTTCTCTACCCTATTTATGAAATCAATCGTAAGCACTTGACTCGATGTCGTGACCAGCGACGATTAAAGATTTGTTGATTTGATTTTAAACTTGTTTGCGGATTTGCATACTTGATGTAACTGTTAATGGCAAAAAGTTCTATTCGAGGAAAAAGGGTATTGGTACAAAAAAAAAACAAAACAAGTGAAGAACGCATGTACATTTATACACTGTTCATTGACTATCTATTGATTGAGACTGTAAGATTGAATCTCATATCTTACAACACCTGTAGATCTCATTTTGTGTTGAAGGGTATTTAAGTTATTTTAGGAAAATTTTCCACGTATGCATTGTCTATGTGTGATATAACGGCCACCTATGCAGATAATGTAACGTATGGAGGAGTCGCTAATTTTGATATTTTTGGGGAGGTATCGCTAAAATGCAATCTTCACAGGGGAGATATCGCAAAATAACCCTTTATTTAAAATCTTAATTGATGATTGCAATACTTTGATCTTTATTGATTATCCTTGTGATTGTGTTGCAAACATCGTAAATTCGCCTTTTTAGCCATATCACCCTTTAAGGGTAAAACAATTTACGAAGAACTATCAAAATCCATGCTTCTGACTCTTATGGCTAAGATGAGACGATTTTGAAGGAGGAACCTCATAAGCTACAATTTTGGACTCCGCTGGATAAAACGTTGTACTTTTCGTTATAAGTCGTAACGTGCTAAGAAAGGATAACCTTATGTTTTTTCTAAAGGTAATGGTTTTCCGAAACTTTATGAGAATTTGGATGATTAAGCTTTGAATTCCTACGTTCGTGAATGACTAGGGAAGAAAAACATAATTGTAATTTTACATGTAAAATTGTACTAGAACCCAAGTTTTTTACAAAAATCCTTACTTGGGAAGGTCGTCGCGTCGTTCTTTAGGGAATGACACACATGGGGGAGAGTTCTTTTGAACTTGTGGTTCATGGTAATATCTTTTTAGGGAGTGCGGCTGTGGAAATTGGGAGAGAATTGCGCCTTTAATCTCTCGTTTCAGGTATGTTTACCTTTGTCTACATTGTTTTACGCTATTTTATGATGATACCTATTTTCTTTTTCTATTTGTCTAATTTTTATGACAAAAGGGGGAGAAATCTTAGTAGTTTCAAGGGGGGAAACCTTCTAACTACTACGACATATGTCATACAAAAGAGAAATCATTTCGGCATTGTCATAGGGGGAGTAAAATCGATGTGCTTATCATGTCAAAGCGAAAGTTAGTGTACTGATTAAGGGGGAGAACATATCATGTTGTGTAGTATCTTTAAGCATCGGTGTAATATGCTTACAAGTTTTGTATACTACTCAATTGCATAACAACTCTTGTTGGACTATGTCCTTCTAGAACCAAGATGTGTGGTGACTCTTAGAGTTGTTATTTGTACCTTGAATTCTCACTTGCAGGAGCACACGATCATATCTGAAGACGTTGAAGATTACAAGAAGATCAAGCTACAATAGGACTAAAAGATTTCACTTTTTGAATCCATATGTAAGATTGGTTTTGTCACTAAAATTGACAAAGGGGGAGATTGTTAGAGCATAGCTCGGTTGAACCCACTAGCGTTGCTATCTCAAGTCAGCTGTCAAGTTTAGTTGACGAAAACACAATCCTTGATAAGTATACTACACCACTCGGACTATGATAGGTTAGGTATTTGAGACGAAGACCATTGAAGATGAAGACCGGAGCTTACACACTTGATACATTTATCGTCCTCATTAAAGGTTAGAAAGGTTTTCCTTTCAAGTTTCGTATTTACTATTCTATCAATTGAAATAGTCTATGATGTGGTTTATAATAATCTTGAAGGATCGAAGATTAGTTCTAGCATTTAGATCATCAAGTGACCAATGCTTAAGTATAATGTGGGAATAGAGCTAGTTCATAGAATTAGGCCTCAACAGTCTACGCGTTCATGAACGCGTTCATACGTTGAAAGGCATTATTCTTGAGCTCAAGTGATTTGTATGAACGCGTTCATGTTCGCGTTCATATGAGTTCAGTAAAACTCCTGAACTCCAAAATTGCTTTATATACACGTTCATATAAGCCACAGAAAAACTTATCTTTTGAAGTTTTTCCTATTGTGTTTGGATTTTCGAACTCACTCACAATATGGCCCATGGAGCTCTTGTCCACAATTTTCTTTAGGTTCGTGTACTCTTACATGAACTCCTTAGCATGACCAACTTGCTTAGCCATTGCTATCCTTCGATTAGGTCAAGGCGAGTCTTCTCACGCCCTTTAGGTTTTTAACCAACGGGTTAGAAGAAGATTGAGTTGGACCTCAATGCAAGCCTATGGACTTTTCTAAGTTCGGAAACTTGCTTGAGCCTCACTCAAGGTTGATTAACTTTAAAGCAAAGCCTCCCTTGATGATCAATATAAATAGATGACCTTCTGCAAGATACAACTCCAATCCTCTACACATCTGTGTATCCTTGTATAAAGGTTGGTCGTCATCTCGAAGTCCTTTTCTTGGACTATGACTATTTGAAAGAATTCACTTGAGGATAGTGAAACACAGGTCGGAATTAATATTCCTGATCCTGTATCTTCGGTCGAGTGATTTGATTATCAATTCAATCAAAAAGGACCGATGATTTGATAGAAACTTCGTAAGGCTGCACTCGGTGTTTTAAGTCCTAAAAGGAAATCAACTATCGTATTATAATTGAGTACACTAGGCGTCATGTTAGAGGCAGGGTAGCGCTAGTCTTCACGAAGGGAAGTGGAGCAACTCCTAGCCCTGTAAGGACGTCATCTAGGGGAATCAAGTGCGTAGGCTTCTGCTGGGATTCAAGAGACGTAGGAGAACAATGGTAGCTCAGTTTCTTGGAGGGTTAATTCAGTCTCGACACATTACAGTTAGAAGTCTGAGAGTAGGCTAGTGTTTGTATTCGCTTAATATTGTGTGTATTCAAATCTGGACTAGGTCCCAGGGTTTTTCTGTTGGTTGCGGTTTCCTCGTTAACAAAACTTGTGGTGTCTTGCTTTACTTTTACCTTCCGCATTATACTGTCTCTGATCTATATAATTAAAGTATTCCAAGTTTGTTGATTCATACCCTTGAGTGAATCCATCTCTATTTGAGATCTACGAGAACTTGTTCTTGTTGGGATTCGTTTCTCTGAACTGTACTCGAGTTGTTGCTTGAATATTGATTTGTGAGATTGTTCAAGCAACATAATCAACTAGGTTCGCGAATTAAAAAGTTGGCGGTATATCTCGGTATCCCCTCCTTTTCAGAAGAAGATCAAGAGGATGAGGAAGAAGATGAGGACATAGACGAGGAAGAAGATGAGTCTCCTAAAGGTCCTAAAGCAATCAAACCTCTTGGTAAAAAACAAAGTAATAACCTGAAAGATTTCCGTGTTGAAATTATATATTTTGGTGGGAGTGCCGATGTAGAGAAATTGGATGATTGGGTAGAGCGGCTAGAGACGTACTTTTCCTTCTACAAATTTAGTTCAAGGAAAAAAATTGCTTTCGCGACATTGAAGATACAAAAGCATGCTCTAATATGGTGGAAAGCCTATCGAAGACAAAACCAAAGAGCATTGTCGAAGAAGAGATTCAAGGAAGTCATAAAGAAACAAATTTATCCGGTTGGCTACCATGAGGAGAGATGGATCAAGTGGTACAACTTGAAGCAAGTATACAACCGATCCGTACAAGAATATACTTGGAAATTTCAGAACCAAGTCATGGTTTTGGATTTAGACCTAGGGGATAATGCTACATATATGAAGTATATCTCTGGGATCCATGAGTATATACAGAAGGAGTTGAAGATGTTATCAGTCGATACTGTCGCTGAAGAAAGCATAAAAGCTAATGCCATTGAAGGCAAGCTCAAGAAAACTGACTCCAAGGGAAACCCTAAGGTGAAATCTGGAGGTATCAGCGTAAAGGAGGTGAAAGGATATAAAACATCTAGATGTATTCATCTTTTATTTTACATATAAGTAGATTTAACTGGACCAGTGCATGTTTTTTCTTTTAATTTTATTGAGATTGGGTCTTTTAAAGAAATAGCGTAAAAATTATTCATAGATATTCACGATATGTCCCTATGGTAGCTGGGTTCATAAATTATGGTCAACAAACAGTAAGAACTGCAAGGTATATTGGTCAAAGTTTCATGATTACCATATCTCTGATAAAATCGTTTACCCGTAAGTATACAATGCGCTTATGAAAAATTGATCACATCAGAGCGATTCCGCGGTCGAAGGCGAATTTGATTAAGAACTAATAGTCATCAAAAATGTTAGTGAGAATACAAAATTAGCTGCAACCAGTGACAACATTCCAATTACATATAAGAGTACTAAGTGAATAACCCACAAAAAGATTTGTGTGTAAATAACAATTGTACAAAGTACACTTAACTGAGATGATCAGTTGATCTATAATTCTCTTCTTGTTGTTGTAAACCCTGCAGTTCCGCTCCCTCCAAATTTTCCACCATATTGCTGCTCTTCTTATTAGACCATTCCCAAAGATTTGACTTCACATCTGCAGAGAAAACCCATTCCACTCCGAAACTCTTTATAACCTTTCTTGTTTCAGTGCAATGCAAAAAGAGATGATTATGAGACTCTTGAGCACAGGAGCATAATCTGCATTGATTTTCAGTTACCATTCCAGCTTTGTGAAGAATATCTAGAGTAGGTGCACCCCTATCACATAGATTCCGCCTTGAATTTTATAAATGCACTATTTATAAAGTATGTGTTCATGTATGCCCTTTAAATTTGCATGTTTATTGGAAATTGGAATTCGATATTCGAAGAAAAAAAACTATTACTTAACTAAAAATCTGTATGTTTTAACCTTTCAAAGGCTATACTATTTGCTCGCCCTCTCGGTTTAAGGTTGCAGAACCCAAGTAATACCTCAGTCAAGGAGCCGATTCTTGGTTGGCCAAGTCAGAATGATGATAATTACGCTTGCAACTTGGGGGGCGTGAATGTTATGGGCTATTTGGAGGGCTAGGAATGAGCTAATATTTGAGAAGAAGAATATTGAAATTCAGCCAGTGATAAGCCATAAATTATATTGGTTCAACACTTTCTACTATTTTGAACTTGATGATAATCATGTCTCGTTTACAGATGCAGTTGTGTCTTCATCTCCTAATTGTGAACAGTGGAATCCCCCTTAAATGGGTGTTGTCAGCATCACACTGGATGCAGCTTGGAGGGTGGGGCATGCTGCAGTTGCGGTAGTAGCAAGGGATCATAGTGGCAAGTTTATTGCAGCCAATACTGATGAAGGTGATTATTTTATCCCACTAACAGCTGAAGCATCGGGTTATCTTCTAGCCATTTGCTTCGTTTTGGAGATAAGTTTCTCAAGAGTTCTCATTGAAGGAGATGCGCAAAAGGTGCTTAACACAATTAAGGGTAACACTGGTAAAGACCTTTGGAGAATATTATGATTCACAAAACAGATCAGGCAGAAGGCCAATTCATTTATCAAGGTTGATTTTAAGTTTATTCCGTGAGACGCGAATGAAGTGGCTCACCAACTCGCCAAATATGCCTTAAGGCATAATATATACAATTAGTGGATATCTTCCCCACCCCAACTTGCATTGCTTCACAGTTACAGCTCAAAGAAGGTCAACTCTCTGCCGCTTAGTTTATTTGTAATTTGTTTTTGTTGTTCTTTTTTTGTTTTTGTTGGGCTTACTGTCATGCCCTCTAAAAAAAAAATACTAAACCAGGATTGTTCGGATGATAATGAGTGCTCTAGTTGCCTTATGCAATTACAATATTAATGAAGCTATCTGAGAAGAATTACAAGATTTGGAGGAGTTTGCCTTATGCAATTATAGGCGAGGTGCGGAAGGAAAAAAATTCCAGACACTATGGTGGTAAGCCAAAATCAGTTGAAGCTATGATCATTGTTGTTAAACTAGAGCTCCACTTATGGTGTCACAAAGATAAGGCTTTTGATGGCTATTCAGTGTCTCAAGTCCTGAATCATTGGGAGTCCATTGTCTTTCTTATCAGCTTAGGGAGTACAACAGAGGGATCTTCTTGGCCCCATGTGATTTTCTTTGACTCTTCACCCCTTGATACATAGAATTGCGGATTCTTGCTCCTTGGACCTCCAAGCATGGTATTTAGATGATGGGACCTTAGTTGGGGACACGTTAATGGTGGCCAAAGCCCTAGATATTTCAGCAAGAAGATGTTTCTTTGGGGTTGCATCTTAACGTCTCGAAGACTGGACTTTTCTGGCCTACAGTTGATCGCAGAAGTTTAGTTGAGGACGTTTTCCCACCTCGTATATGCTGGCCAGCAGAGGGAGTTAACTGTTGGGAGGACCTGTTAGCCTGAACCCCCAGTTTTGCAAGAGTATGGTAGTTAACAGAGTTCATAAGACCACATGCCTGATTGATGCTATGCAGAAGCTCATAGATCCCCAAGGTGAGCTTATATTGTTGAGGAACTGTTCTGGTGTCTCGAGGTTATACTTTTCTATGCAGACAACTACGCTTGAATACTTGGGAGAGGCACAGGTTCTTTTTGATAATCACCTCAAACAGTTTCTTAGACATCTTGTTATGGGGGATGGGCCGGGATTTGGTCTCCTGCAACAAAGTCTTGCTACACTTCCCATCAAGTATGGTGGATTAGGAGTGTATACCATGGAGGATACTATGCAGTATTGTTATTTGGCATCTTCCTTCCAGACAAAGGTTCAGCAGGGGAACATTTTGAGGCAGTCTGGAGTGCCTGGTTTGAGCCCCAGTATTGATCATGCACTTACTATATACAAACAGGTATGTGGTATCGATAATTCTTCATTATGTATTGATGATATTGCCCCCCATTCCATGAGCTCTCTGGCCATCAAATACTTGGATGTGAAGAAAAATCTACTTAATCGGTTTGTTATGACGGAGCGTGATTCAGCCTTATGGCAGAGCAACAGAATCAAACATGCGCATGCTATTTGTTGGCTATTCTGATTGTTGGGCTTAACCAAAAACTTGGGCCTCGTCATTTTAGAGTTATCTTGCGCTATCGGCCCAGTATCCCTCTTTTCGAAGAAGGAGACTCATGCTCGAGTTGTGGCAGGGAGATGGATATTTTTGAGGACCACGCTCTGCATTTCTCAAGTGGGATTGGTCTCAAATACAGACACGACTTGGTTCGTGACACCTTTGCTGATATTTGTTATTGTGCAGGTGTCTCAGCTAGGAAAAAAGTGGATTTGGGGTTCTTTTCAGACACCGGCTTGGCTCTGAGACCTGCAGATGTCTTAGTGTATAATTGGGACAATGGGCATGATGTGTGTATGGATGTCAGAGTTGTTTCTCCTTTCACAGACGGCGGGGTACACACTTTTGTCCCTGGCAATGCAATTGAGGATGCTGTCGCTCGTAAGAGGGACAAATATTTTAAGAAATGTACTGCTAAAGGCTTTGGTCTTGGCGTGCTTGCTTTCACCACTTTGGGGGAGTCGGGTAGTGACACGGTGGAGTTTCTGAAGAGATTGCGCAATTATATGGCTAGCCAAAATGCGAATGTCATAGTGGGGGATTTTATTTTTCATAGGATTGGAGTTGTTCAAAAAGGGGTTGGAGCCCAGCTTGTTGCTAGGCTCCCATCTAATTCTTGTAATTCTGTTGACTCTGATTCCGATTAATAAAATAATATATTCTTGGAAAAAAAATGCTCTAGTTATTAAGAACTTACGTGGAACTGGAAAATTGCATTATTCCAAACTGATATCGGCTTAAAAAATGCTCTAGTTTTTGTTCAAAAGACAAGGTTGTACCTATTTACCATCCACATTTTCTCTATTTCCCACCCCTCTCACAATTTATTAAACTGATATACTTTCCAATTAATTTTCCTATCTACCACCTCTAAAGAAAAAGTATAATTTGGCCATAATTACTATCATCTTCTTCTTCCTACGTATCTCTTTTAACATGGGAAGTGTTCTCAATTATGATTTGACCGTGAATACATCTTCAAAACAGAGTTTTCAATTTTATTTGTTTGCAGTCTAAGAACATCAAATAATATGGCTACTGTATAGATCCAACAAATTATCATATAATGAAGCTATACGACCACTACTCACTGATTGAAACCTAACTAAGGCTGCATTTTGAAGATGTGATGATAGAATACAATCAAAGATGTGATAATTGAAAAAGTAGGGGTACCGAAATACAACCAACTTTTCGTTTGGGCTCGTGAGTCTTATGGTAAGATATGGACGTTCTCAAAAATCAAAATATCCAAATCTGATAACCGGAGTAGGATCACAAGTGATCAGTCCAACTCAAGATAAATCTTGGCAAATCCCCTGGATGAATTATGGACCAACTCGACGGTTATTAATAACATACTTCTTGTGTTTTCTTTAATTATATAGTCAGAGAATATAAAGAAACTCGAGACTTTTTTTAACAAGGAAACTACGAACTGTAGAAAAACCTCGGAACCTCGTCCAGATTGAACACCACACAGTACTAACTGTCTACAAAAACTAGCCTACTATAAGACTTCGGTCTGGGATGTAGCAGAGACCAACTCAAGCCCTCCAAGCGAATTGGCTACTGTCGCACTCCTTACGTCTCTAGATCCCCCACAAATCGTCACGCACTTGATTCCCCTAGCTGACGTCCTTTACAGGCCTAGGAGTTTCTTTAACCGTTGTTAAAGGCTTATGTCAACAATACCGGCTTTGCAACCTTAATTACTGACTGTAAGTTCTCTTCAGTTTAACATACGTAAAGTGACTTCCTTCGGATTGCTCCAGGTCATACGGAAATCTACTTACAAGCGGGGGCTGACAAGTAAACCGAGTAAACTATGCCCAAATTGTCTCTACCTCAGTTGTAAAAATAACCACTTAATAAGAAACTTATACAACTGGAGCTAACTAGGTCTTACAACACCGAGCGCAACCGTGCGTTGCTTCCTTTCAACCTTGTATGTAACGTATCGGTTCTTGAATAACCTTATTGCAGAAGAGAAGGACTATAGAATAGACAAGAACGTGATCAGGTTACCAAGGTTACAGGTTAATCTGATAACAACCACAGAGGTACGTTATCACCAAACTGTGCTTCTCAACTCTCAAGTGAAGTCTTTATAGTCGTTAGGTAAATCCCACAGAGGAACTGCTACCTAATAGAGGATGACTATACCACAACAAGCTTACACCTAAGTGTAAAGAGTTTACGATCAATTCCACAGAGAAACTTCACGTATGCTTGATGCTTGTGGTTTTTGTTCTTTAACCCTCTATTTATAGCATTCAATAAGATAGGTTACTTAGGAATAAAGCAGCTAGTTTCTTAACCTACAAGTTAGCAAGTGCCCGTGTAAACGAACCCGTTAATTGGCTTGCACACAAAAAAAACCCTAGAGTTATCTCAATTGGAAATCTTTAAACATTTATCTGCCAAGTGTTTTGTTAGCTCAAAAACACTTCAAGATAGAGATCCAACAGACCAGAGATAATCTTTATCTTATTGACTCATTGAGATTCGTTAGATGGACCACATAAGATATTTTGATCAGCACAAGTCCAACTAATAGATAAAGGAGTCAGATGTTTATCCCGCGTGAAATTCCAGAAGAATATCCACGTGGACGGTTTGTGAACCGTCTGTCTGAATTCCGGCCAAATTATTTGAATCTGATGTTCACGTACATGTACGTGTACATATCAACTTTTTGAGACACAAAAGAAATTTTCGGCGCCACTGTTCACGAACCGGTTCATGAACCGTCGTCGCTCAGATTAGGGTTTAACTGGATCTGCTGGAAGTTCTGGGATGGGCCAGTACTTTGATGTGTTATTACGCCCTCAACTATAATCCACTGGACTCTCACTACACCATTTTTGGCGAATAGCAACACTGAGTAGCAACGGTAATGCTGCCGTTGCGGTATAGCAACGGGCTTGGGCCGTTGCGAAATTTTTGGGCCGTTGCAGAATTCCGAAACAGAAGGTTTTCTGTTGCAATTTGCCGTTGCTTTTTTTTTTGCGCGTGCGAAATACGCGTGCGGCCATCAACACCTCCCAACACTTTCTATTATGTTTATGCCCAAACCAGCTATGCCTAGAGTATTTCCCCACCCCTAGCTATGAAGTGTGTGGGATGATTGTGTGCCATCGACCTTATCCCTCCATCGACCTAACCAACCTCCCTCTCGGCCACAATTCTTCTTCTTTGTCTCTCTCTTTGTACATCCATGTTCTTCTCAGGTTTTCTTCTCTGGAAGCTCCGATTTCAGGCTAAAATCTCTGAATCAACACCTCAACTCGTTCATCTTATATCATATTCAAAACTAATACGAGATCTAATCGAAAAAACCCCCTAAAAAATCGATATCCAAATCAGTGTAACCGGAGTTGGGATCACAATTGATTGGGTTTTTGATTTTGAGTTTTTCTTCAATTTAATGATTGGGTTTCTGATTTTGGGTTTTTGATTTTGAGATTTGAATGAAAGAAGATGTCGATGGTAATAAGAGTGGTACAGAGTTAGGTTTAAGACAGCATTTTAGGGGCATTAAAGGTTTTATTTCGCTTGTATTTTAGGGTTTTGTTTGATTTTGAATTATTGTATTTTGCAGATTGTTTGAACAATCAGAGTATCCTTCCAGCCGTTGTTCAAGATCTCCTCAACTGTAAATCATCTCTTTGCTCAGAACCAATCTGTGTTCCATCTCTTTCTTTCTTTCTCTGTCCAGCTGCAGGTATGTAAACCATCTATACTTCTTGGATTTTTTTCTTTATTTGGATCTGAATTGAATGTGTTTATCTGTAATTTTTGTAATGGATTTGTGGATTATTTTTGAAATTGTGAAGGTGTTATATTGTTTTGTTCTTGTATGATATGAAATTTCGATCTCTAATTTTTGTTATTTTAGGTTTTGAATGAATAAGAGAATGTTAGGATCTGCCCGCCACAGAGAAATACCTAGTTTCGATTGGTAGGGTTCAGTATTGAAGAAATGGTATGCGGCATTCGATTTGATCTTATAAGTGCCATTTTATAGGAGGCTTCTTCATTTCATTTTTTTTTGTTAATTGTATGGAATGCAGGAAAACATTATTCTCAAGTTTTTCCATGTTGTAGACCTATGTTTCTAATTGGTTAACGGTGTTAATTGATGCAACTGTGTATGGTACTAGCCGCCCGCCTAAGAGGATGATTAGAGTTGTAGCTAGGCTCTGTATGAATAATTGGAGTATTGTAGAGGGAAAAGAATGGCATTCCTCGTTTCTCATCATCTTTTAATAAGTAGCGCATTGTATGAGTTATAATCTTGAACCCGTCATTCCTCGTTTTTCACTTGTTACAATTGTGAACTTGTTATTTCTTTGGTTCCCCAGGGTAAAGCAAGTTCCATGGTAGCAGTTGCGCTTGGACCTCAACCCTGTTGGCAGGTGAGTTCATTCAATTAACGTCCTAGTCGTCGTGCTAACATTAATGTAGATGCCTCTTTCCGCTGGGTAGTAATTTTATTTGTCATTTACTTAAGGTTCTGGATGCTTGTTCAGCTCCAGGAAACAAAACTGTTCACTTGCTGCACTAATGAGGGGAAAGGGAAAAATCACTGCTTGTGAACTTAACAAGGATCGAGTGAAACGATTAGAGGACACTGTCAAATACTCTGGAGCTTCTAGTATCCTTTCGAAATCTTTTACATTTTCTGCACTTGCCAATTTGTTTGTATGGGATCTCTTTCAATAGATTCTTAGAACTAATTCACATATGCTCAAAATCTTGAATCAATACATGGTATTGGGGTTTAATTTAAATCTCTGTTCTTTATGCCTATGGATTATATTGCACATGCTTTCCAGGATATGAAGTATGACCTTGCTTTGGTAGTTATTCAATGCGGTCCTCTCACTCTTCATCTTGTTAATTCTCGTTTGATTACATTTAGAGTATTGTACTTCTGTACCTTCGTGGCTTTGTATTCCTTAATCGTATCTCCAGATGTGGAAGTTTTGCACGGGAATTTCTTAAACATAAGCACAGAAGACCCCTTGTACACAAAGGTATAGTCCTAATCAATTACAAGGATAAGATGCGGTTTTATAGCATTTGGTATCTGGATTCCATTCTCTGCTAACAAAAAGGTGATTCCCGGTAACATTCCCTTGTGCAGGTTCGCGCCGCCGTTCTCCAGGATCCTTCTTGCTCTTGCTCTGGAACTGCTGTTGACAGATTGGATCATCTTCTGCCATCATTTACTGCAGGTTAGCTTCATTCGACTCTACCACTCTTCTTTTTTCCTCCACATGTTTTTGAGTCTAATACAACTGATAGGATTCATCCTATGATCAAGCTCAAGCTGCTGAAGTTACTGACACCCCAAGGGTGAAAAACCTTGCTGCTTTCCAAAGCAGAGCTCTTGCCCATGCATTATCTTGTAAGTTATATACTTTAAATTTCTGAAGTATTATTTAGTGTTATGTAAATGTACGTTGTGTAAAATGCTACAAAAGTATTTTTTATAAGTGTAAGAACAAGAAAACTAGAGTAAGAAATTTTTGTAAGTGTATGAAATATTGATTTTGGCTTAAGTGTATGAAGTCTTGATTTTGGCTAAGTGTATGAAGTCTTGATTTTTGCTAAGTGTCTTGAATGGTTTGAAAATATCTATCTTTGTAAGGTCAAAGATTGACCAGAACTGACCAGGTCAAAGTCTGACCGAGCTTGTTTGACCAGGTCAAAGTCAAGCTTGGTCTCCTTTGACCTGGTCTTTTTTTTTTACTGGTAAAAAATTAGAAACGGCAATGAGCCGTTGCTGGTAGAAATATCCGAAACGGTAAATGGGCCGTTGCTGATTAAAATTTGAAACGGTTTGGAGGCCGTTGCGGGCAAAATTAAGCAACGGAAAAAAGGTCGTTGCGGGCAAAATCTAGCAACGGCAGAACTGGTCCGTTGCTAGTACCGTTGCTACTCATGAGACGCAACGGCAACATTACCGTTGCTAAAATTCGTCACACCATGAATTGCAACGGCCGGCCCCCGTTTCTAACACTTTTAGCAACAGATGAGCACCGTTGCTACCCCCCAAATATGGTGTAGTGTCTGCTCTAGATTACTCCTTTTAGATTCATCCGTTCCCTACATGTGATTTGCAAGCAAACCATTGCACTGGAAAGGGTATCGAATCTATCTCATGCATCTTGTAACCTTAGTATTGTGGGAACAAATACTAACATAACTCATGGTTATGTAGATAAGAATACAAAATCTCAATCGCTATAACTCTACTAAAGTAGCCGACTATTTCGAAAGATAAAATAAGTAAAATAGAAGAATTTCCATAAAAGTCATAACTCCTAACCTTTTGTCGATGAAGAATATTCGATGTCTTCTTTATATTCACTGTCTTCGTCTTCAAGGTCTCTACTACTTTCTCTATATCCCAATTCCGAAATCTAAACTCTAGTAGGCTAAATCAAGAATTGTATTTTGACACCTAAAACTGACAACCAGCTTGACATACCAACGCTAGAGGGTTTGTCCGGACAATGCCCTAACAATAACAGAATACAATCAATGTCATAAGGGCACTACTCATCGATTGGGTGCTAACTAAGGTTCACCCAAATTTGTACAACAATCTTATAGTTCAAGAAACATGAGACTGTAAAATAACTGATGTAGCGCATTCAATTATGTTGTTTCTTTTTCTTTTTTTTTCAAACCTGAATTTTCATCAAGAACTGGTCGGTGGAATATGACCGACCACAGTATCATAACTAATGCTACTTATACCTGGTCTGTTTGGGTCTTGGAGGGCAAGCTTCGATCCAAAATTATGTTGGCGTTGTCATATCAAACAATATGGAATCTTCCTTTGATTGGTGAATGTAAGGTCATGCAAAGGTTGTAGTAGAAATTGATTCAATTCATTCAACCAAAAGTTACCTAATACACCAATTAATTAATATGTATTGTTTTATTGGGCATGTAATCAGTTGGTTAATGGAACAGGTTGTGGACTATGGCGGTACGGTGGTGAAGAAGATGGATTTGAGATTTATTTTGTTTATAGTGGTTTGGTAATTTAAGGTGTGTTGGGTGTAATAAAAATCAAAAGAGTTGTAGTTAGGGCAGTTCCTATGGAAGGAACAAATGCAAAATTTGCACTTTTTAGTGCCACTGTGGGATGAACAAACACTCAAAATGGCCTGGCAAACCAATATTAATACTGGTTTGCCAGGTGAGGTCTAACATCAGTTTAGCGGCACCACTTAGACTGCCAGGCCTAACTTACGCCGAGCGGCGCTAGCTAAGCCGCCAGCGGCCTAAGCTAGGTCGTTCGGCCTAGGTTGCATCATCTAAAAAACACCTATATATACCCCGCCATTTCATAAAAATTTCATATCAAAATCCCTTTCATATATCTATAATGTCTGTTCCTTCATCGTCTTCTCAGCCTCTTCCTTCTAGAAAGGGAAAACATTCAGTTGAAGAAATACTATTTTTGAGTCAGCGTCCACGAAAGGAAATCAACTCAACACCTACCCATTCGGGTTCTCCTCCTCCTGCCATGCCAAACTTTATTTTACTAGGTACTCCTCCAGCATCACCTCCTCCTTCCACGCCAAACTTCGTTTTACTAGGTACTCCTCCAGCATCACCTCCTCCTTCCACGCCAAACTTTGTTTTACTAGGTACTCCTCCAGCATCTCCTCCTCGCAGACGTTATCGGCACATGAATGAGAAGATAGCTGATGAATATTTTCATGATTACTCTCCATCTCAAAAACCCTTACCCCCCCCATAAGAAACCGAGTCGAGCTCCATTTACGTCGGTTGAAGATTATTGTTTTTGTAGATATCTTATGTTGTACTTTCCAAAACCGGGTGAAATAAAACGAAGTCATGTTGGGGTCAATGGGTCACTATTGTGGAGTTATGTCAAAGAAGACTTCGACGAGAAAACTCCCAAACCCCTACTTCTGCGAGATGTAAATGCGTTGTGGGCGCGATGGAGGATCATACACAAAAATCTCGACAAATTTATGCACTTGGGGAGATTGATCCGAGGTCGACTTGAGGAAGACACCGATGATGAGATTCTAGCTAGGACTTTGAAAGAATGACAAGAATAGAAAGGAAAGGACTTTGAGTACGAACAACATTACCATCTCCTCAAGACTTTTCTCGCAACCCTTTATGCGGCTAGAGTTAAGATATAAAATACCTAGTATAAGAGATTTTGAATAAAGACTTTTTCCTATGGAGAGTAGTAAAAAGGGGAGTCTGCTAGCCTAGGCTAAGAAGTTATTTATCTGGTAAAAGTCAAACTCCTGCACTTGCTGCCGAGGTGGTGCTAATACAAGGGCAACAACTGCAGGAGTTCGACCTTTACCAAAGATCGAACTGATTTGCTAGTCCGCCTAGGCTAGTAGACAACTCTTTTTACAACAAACTAGAGTAATGAAATGAACTAGTGTTTAGATACCGATGTAATGTAAATTAGATTTTCATTAAATGTTTTTACGGTTTAAACGGTTCTCGTACAAACACACAACTTATTTAAAATCTAACTCTCATTCTTTTAAACCAATACGCAACGCCACTGGACGAGTTGGGTCTCGTGTGAGGGCTTACTAGTGATATACCCACAAAACCATCACAACGACTTTCTATTCTTCATCTTCTGAGTCGTCATCAGAAAAGCGATCGTTTGGAGGATCTTGACGAGCCACTTCTGGGTCCATCCAAGATAACAATTCCATGAAGATAAGATAACAATTGTAGTATCAGAAGTCTTTTCCATGCTTAGCAAAATAAGCGTCCCCTGCCATAGTCTCGACATTGGCTCTTGTTAGTTGCCCTACCCCGTTTCGGTACAAATTTATCTGAAAAGCAATGTACTCCCTAACCGCGTTTCCAATTTCCCTAACCATCTCTGGATTGCTGGTAAAGTTCTTCGATTGGCATTTCCGTTGAGCAGATTAAGCCTTGTCATCACTCGGTCCCACATCTGCCCTGCTGTAACGCTGGGAGTTCTAACATCTCTCTGTTTTTAGATGAAAGCCCAACTTCTAATTACAGTTGCATTTTCATCATCAATGTACGTAACCATGATTCAACACCAGATCTTTATAAAAAAAAATGACTGGAATAGACCTGGGAAGATATGTATGGCTGAGAAGAGCAAATGTGAGTTTGTTTTTATTGCCGGTTTACGTTAGAGATCAAACTAATTTTGTTACGGTCGAATCACTATCCACAAACAAACCAATCCAAATGATTTAAAGCAATTCCTATGGATTCAATGGATTTTTACTATGAAAATGTGAGAGCGAGTTTGGAATTTTATAGGTAAATTTGGAGACGTCAGATAGCCCGAGCGGCTCAACTAGCGCCGCTGACGGTACAACTTAGGCCGATCGTTCTAACTAGCGTCGCTCGATACTTTATACGCTGTTAGTAGCTTTTTCCATAATGGCAAAAACCCTTTGTCCATCCACTTGGACAGGTAAACCCAAAATAAATGTTGTATCCATAGAAATTGCCCTTAGGTTTTTTTTTTTTTTAATAAATTATTAATCTGAATCTGAATCTGAATCAACAGGATTACAAGTTTTAGATGGAAGCATGGCAACAAGCTTGGGGAAAACCATGGGGGAAAACAATTATTATTATTATTATTTTTTTTTTTGTAGTGGTAGTTTGGAAAACCATGGGGGAAAACCAAAGACAAAATGCGAGAAAGGGCCAGAGT
>JAJJMA010302918.1:0-10682 GCA_023529015.1 Papaver nudicaule | reverse complement strand
CTCTCTCAAATGTATGGTCTTGTCTTTCTCTCTCCAGAAAAGCTTGCCCTAGTGGTTCTCTTAAGATCCTATTTATAGAGACTCCCTTTTACTCTTGGGTTGCCATGTGTCCTCTTAGTTACTTATTAACATAATTGCCATTCCTTACTCCCTAAACACCCAAAATGCTTAAACCCAAGCCCAATTAAATGGGCCAAATTGAGTATGTATCAAACCCGTTGGGTCTTAATTAACTTGGGTCATCCACAAACACCATTTCCATTATAGTCTTCTCATCGATTTAATCCGTAAACCACCACCCTAAATTTTCTTTCAGATGAAGAACCCTAAACGTCTGTGCCTAAGTTTTCTCTGAGAGATAAGTGAAATGGAAATGAAATGGCAAAGGAAAGATCGAGACTAGGGTTAAGAGATAGGCACACAAGTTTTTTGCACACTTCTCTTAATGGGGTGGAATAATACTTAGGCATAGCTAGTTTGGGTAAAAACATACTCAAAAGTGTTGGGAGGTGTTTCCGCCCACACACTTACTTCACACGCGCATCAAAAAAAAGAGTTGCTATTAGCAACATGACTTGGGCCGTTTCTAAATTATGCAACGGCCCAAAAAATCCGCAACGGCCTAATGCCGTTGCGGTATAGCAACGGCAGCATTATCGTTGCTACCTTGTGTTGTTATTCGCCAAATTTGGTGTAGTGCATGGGGCTGAAGAAAAGGGTGGAAAAGCATAGAAAAGCATGGTGCGAACATTTACATAATGTTCTGTGGTCCTACAGGACTACTGTTAGAGAAGCAACTGGAGCATCTCCTTTCCTACTTACTTATGGTGCTGAAGCAGTACTCCCATCTGAAGTAATCCTACCAACTACAAAGCATGAGGCATGGGAGAAGAATCTAAATACTGACTTGATTCTAGCAAAACTGGATGATTTAGAAGAACAGCGGTTGATCGCTCTTACGCACATGGAAAATTATCATCGCCGATTGTCTAGAGAATACAACAAGCGAGTGATCCCAAGAGAATATCAAACTGGCGAGTTGGTACTTCGAGAAATTCCCCCATATAAGCGAAAGGGATGTAGGAAGTTGGAACCAGTGTGGGAAGGCCCTTATGTAATCAAAAGAGTAGACGGGAGCGGAGCATATGTGCTGATTGATGAACATGGCGTGGAACTATAACATCCTTGGAACGCCAAATTCATCAAGAAGTATTATCCTTGAAAGCAGCAATGTAAAAATCCGAAGTCTTGGGCGGGCATAATACCCAAGAAATCTTATCAGCTTATGTAAAACAACAGCGAATAAGATCATGGTGTCATTTCAATTTTTCGCTGGGTACTCTAACCACAGCGACATTCGAAGCCTAATGGCTTCGCTAAAATAGTAAAGTCATAGTCCAAAAGTATAACACGTTGAGGCAAAAATGCCCACCATCAGGCTACAAAGCCATTTACTGAGGCAAAAGTGCCAAATGTTTACAAGGCTAAAAAGCCATACACTGAGGCAACATGCCATATATACAAAAAACCCTGATCAGGTACCAAGGCCAAGCGCCACCAATAAAAGCATAATGCCATTAATTTATAAAAGTAATCAGAGCTAAAGGCTCTCATCCCAGAAATATGAAAGCTTACTTGCTTCATTAAGTGAATAACCTCCTTGTAATGGTAAGACCGACCCAGGTTATCTGTAAGGCCAGTCGTGTTACTTGTTGGTCTGTAAGTGTTTGGCGAATAAGACCTTAAGGCGAGAGTCACCGTAGCATCACTCCGGCGAGAGCCATTGTGTAGTCAGTCTACTGGGCAACCCAAACAGCTTATAATAGATCGCCGACGGGCACAAGTAATGGTTACGACTGGGTGTTAATCTAGGCTCTGCATGAAATTGTTGCCTGTATAAGCACATGACTTCATTCAATGGCAGGTTAAGTCTTTGAAGACAAACGTGAAAATAGTACACCGAATCAACAAAAGGAAAACCATACATTAATATTGGAAAAGCATAAAGTTACAGTCTTGTTATGATATTCAAAGCGATGATGATGCAGTTCACTACAACAAGAACAAAGGAAAACGGGCAGAAGTAAAAGAAAATGTTGAGGATTGTAAGAGGCTAGTCTGTTTCATCCCTTTTAACATTATTTCCCTTCTCTTTTTCTTATTCAACTTTTTCTCCTTCGCCACCTTTCCCATCGCTTGTAGTTTCAGCGCTCTGGGCTTCATCTTGTGGTTCACCTTATTTGGTTTCTTCTTCTTCGTCGCCAAGTTGTTCTCCGCTTTCTTGCTCTTCATTCACTTCTTCTTCCTCTTCTTATTCATTCGCTTCCTCCTCTTCTTCATTCGCTTCTTCCTCAACATTTTCATCTTCTTCTTCTTCGCTAGACTCAGAGCCTTCTCCATCTTGATCACAATCCACAACCTCGTTCACGGTGGGAGGTTTTGGAGCAATGACATACTTGGTGGGTATCTTGAACAGCGATGAAATCCATCAAAAGCAGTTGTTGGCTATGCTTGGTTGCTTGATCCCTAAGATCTTTCTGAGCCTGGCTTAAGTCGGTTTTGAGTCCATCTTGGATTTTCCCAGATACTTCACTTTGCTCTCAAGGCCCTCAATGTTTGCTTGGCACTTTTTGTGATCTTGGAGCTGGAGATTCAATTCAGCAATTTTGTTGGGGCATTGGCGATGTTGTTCCAAAGCCTGGTTTAGTCTCTCCTCGCAGCCATTGTGATGAGCGAGCTTCTCCGCCAGTTCAGAAATTGTGTCGGTACAAAGTTGATGATCCTCCACAATCTTCTTTTGCCTTTCTAGCTCGCCCTCCAGCTGTTTGTCTCGCTCTGAGAAGAATAGAATAAGAAGTCAGAATTGAGACAAAGGTAAACACATAGCGAAAGGCATCCTAGAAATCTACCTTCTAGCTCGCTCACGTGCCTACAAGCACCAATTTGGGCTTCTCTAAGGAGATTTAGATGGGACTCAAACTTAGTGTTGGTGGATGAGCCAGAAACGCCTGGCACTTGCTGAAGTTGAGACATCAGTTGGTTATTGAGTTGTATAGCCCTATCGCCATGGATTTTGGCAAAGTCTTTCCACCTCTGAATTTCTTGCTGGGCGAAATCTCTCTCTGAAATTGCAAGGTTTAAGCGAGAGACAAGTTTGTCAGCCCTTGCTTTTTTCCCTTGGAATAAAGAACTCGCCCTCATATGATCCACCATAGCAGCCTCCTTTCTCTTGTTATTCAGTTCTGCTAGACGGCGGGCGTTATCACGTTCACTCTCAATCCATTTCACATTGGCTTGGGAAGCTTTGAGAAGATTATCAAGGTTAACATTCAGTTCGCTAACATAATCTAACTCTCGGCGATACCGCTTAATAGTCTTAGCCTGGCCAAACATCAAATTGCACTGCCTAGCATTAGCATCCGCCAAGTTACCTATCTCGTTTTCAACTCGCTTCAGTCGGGTGTCAGAATGCTGTCGGCAACCTTGGAAGGGGCAAGATCTAAGGGTTTCGGCGAAAGGCTAGAAGTATAAAAAAAATTCACAATTCACAGCTAAGGACAAGAGAGGATTACCTTGGACTTCGTCACGCTCATTGGAACCTTTGATGCTAGCGTCAAGCTATTTTGCTGCGTCTGCTTCCTTCTCCTTCACTTGGCGTTCAAGATCTTTATTTTCGCGAGTCAAAAAGCTTCTTATATCGCCTTGTGCTTCAAATGTGTCAATGAGACTCAGACAATGTTGAAATCCCTGAGGCAGGAAGAAAAGAAGTCAGTAAAACAAAGCATATGTGCATGAAGAAAGAAGTACCAAGAAGAATAATCACCGCGACGGCCATAGTGAAATGATCTTGGGGAGTCAAGTCATGAGCCACAGAGGATAAATCCCTCGTATGAGCAAAGCCAATTGTATAATACTTCAACATAGCTTCAAAATAAAGGGAATTCAGACTACCCTTGTCCTCCAGTGAAAGTAAATTAGATAAAGAGTCAGCAAGTCTGTTAACCACTTCGCCAATAGCGCCCCTCCTTGGGAATCTGGGAGGTCTATCGCCGGGAGGCATTTTGTGCAAGTTTGTGAGAGCAGCGAAAGAAGAACCGGGATCACCAATCTCACCAACAGGACTGGTAGGAGCGACATTGGTAGTAAGGGATTGCTGGGGGTTAGCAACATTCGCCAAGATTAGCGACAGAGACCTCAGATTCTTGCTCAAGCTGAGTCTTCAAAGGTTCTGAATCAGTCATCACTACATCGCCATCCTTCTTCTCTGAGATGGTTTCCAAATTATCAGAGGAAGCCTTTCTTCCTTTAAGATGAATGGACAACTTCTTAGAAGAAGATTTTGTCGAAGCTGGAGTTGTACGCCTTGGACGAGTGGAAGATGACTGAGGCAACACCGCACCGAGTTGCTGAGGCAAGGTCTCACTAACATTAGCGGATGGCTCGCCTTGAGGATTCTCGGCAGAGGGAGTTGACTTGCGCCTTTTTAGTGTTTGGCGAAGTTCTTCTTCAGGGGTCATGGCGGGAGCATCCTGCGAATATGATGGCACAACCATCAGATCTTGAAACAAACATAGGCAAATATAGATATATATATTTTAAAAATATATACAAATATATTTTTAAAATAAGCAAGACCTAATGTGTTTGTTACCAGATCTTCCGTTGTGATTTTCTAAGACAACCAATAGATATAGATATATATTCCAAGGAAGAAAAATTGCTCGCTACCTGATTTGCAGACTCCCCAGCTTTGGTTTCTAATGATTTCTCTTCCTGGTGGTGCTAGATTTCTTGACAGCGGAAGGCAATAACATCCAATTGCCCTTTCGATCCATGTGAATGTTTCCATCGGTATCGCGATAAAGTTTCTCCTCTTCCCAGTTCACTTGAAGAAAGTCATGATCTTTGAAGTGCTTGTGCTCTTCAGGAAAGTCTAATCGCTTGATCATTTTTTCTTTGTCACACCACCCTAGCAGCCAAGGACCTTATAATAAGCAATGTAGGTTCGACCAGCCGCCTTCAGTAGACTTCCTCGCCGTAGTGACACCTGAATCTTCTTTGCTGTTCACAGCACTAAGCATGACCTCATGTGGCTTTAACTTTTTCTTGGCAACAAAGCGATAACCCCAGGGTTCACCCCTTATCGCGAAAGAAAGAACATCGTACTGTTTTAGGAAATTCTCAAGAAAAAATTTCACCCCCGGCGATCAAAGATCTCGGAGATGAAAGAGGCAAAATGTAAGGGTAGAATGCCTTTGCCTAATAATAGCATACTAAGAACGAAGATGTAACAGCGAGATAGCTCATGGGAAGTATGGAATCACTAGTAGAAGCTTTGGGCGAAGTGCTCCAAGACAAGATGTACCAGCGAGACATGCAGAAGGAGTTGGCGAGCAAAGTAACGTCGGCGAGTGTAAGGACATCACAGCGGAGGTAGTTGAGAAGTGGTTGAGCATTTATTACTCGTCAGAACGGATAGATTGTTAGAGTTGACTTGTTGACTTGGTGGAAACCTCGTCAGCAATCCTTATCCTTAGAAAGACTTGGCCGCCAAGGCTGAATAGGTGAAATACTACCTCGGCGACATAGTATGTCGGCGAGTTGAGACAAGTTAGCGTCAGAATGTTATTTGTTTGTATTAGCTGTATAGCACTTTGTAATCCTCTATAAAGAGCGAGAGAAACCCTTGGGAAAAGGGTTGGACATTTCATGGTTTGGCCTAGAGAGAGGAAAAGTTTCACTTGCTCTCCTTAGCCGAAGACAGGAATTAGGGTTCTTATTGTGAGATCAGACTTTGAAGATTGGCAAGGTGAGAGAGTTGTAATCATGCTTATATTAGTGGAATCCCTTGGATGTAGTCTTTATTTATGAGGGCGAACCAAGTAAAATCTTTTGTCAAGTATCTCTAACCCTTAACTCTTTATAATCTTTCATATGTATGATTTGGTGTATGTTTGTGTATGATATTTGGGTGTACAGTCTAAGATCTAACCCATGGGATTTTAGACTGTTACACTCTTCTAGACTCATGAGCATTAGGTTCGCCAACCTTTCAATTAAGTTTCGCCAACCTATGTGCGCAATTTACTAAAGGTTCTCCAACCTTTGCATTTGAGTTCGCCAACCTAACAAGCTTTTTAGTCTTTGGGCCCGCCAACCTTTAGAGTGTAAGTTAGCCAACATTTGATTTTAGGTTCGCCAACCTATAGGCATGATTTGGTATTCTGGGCAACTAAGTTGGCCAACCTTTGAATTTAGGTTCGCCAACTTAAGGGCGGGACTAAGTCAGAGCCGTTTGACCAGTTTGTAGACTTAAGTGTTGTGGTCCTTATAAGGCTATTTTAAGCACAATTCTTCTTTGATTTTGGGACAATCTTTTCACACATATTAGTAGCACTTGTACACTATTTTTGAATGAATGAGATCAAGGTTTTCTTTCCAACTAGGAAACTACTACCCGTTAGACTTTATTAGGAATCTCTTAATAAGAGTAATTTTACTAATTGTGGTGAATCACCTATGTTTGTTTAATTCCACGGTATTATTTTAAGTAAATTATCTTTGGTAATTACTTGCGCACTATTTTTAGCAAAGCCATGAATTAATTGGAAAGTGCTCATTGTTAGGAAATAATTATTTGAGGAAACAAGTTTATTCTTGCCATACTTAGAGAGTTCCTTCCTTATTAATGAGAATACTTGAATCTCAAGTTATATTTATTTTAAGCAACTATGTCTCATTGATAACTATAAATAGAGAGGCAATGCAATGCTACAAATGCATCCCTTACACTTACGTGTAGCATTAAGTTGCATTGTCGCCTCCAAACCGTTTTATCGGTTTCGACTAAAAAGAATTCTCTTTTGAGATCCGAGAAGCATAAGTTCTAAACCTTTCTTCATTTATAGTTTTGTTCTTGTTGATTGGTCGTCTTATACAATGAAAGTTGCGAGACGTAAAGATAACCAATCAGGATAAGAAATTTCGCTTATGCGTCGTGTGCTTGTAAGTCCTAAGGAAATCTTACAAGGGAATCACTCGAGTTTTCTATATTGACCTTAGTTCTCTTAATACAAACTATTGAGCTAGGGTTTTATACTCTGAGTTATACAGATTTAGTTCAAGAATCTAGGTTTTGCCATTATCGTTGGAGGACGATTCTTGTGTGAAATCTTCACTGCGGCTGAAGCAACTTCTGGTGGTTCACGACGTTACCTTTGGTGACCACTAAGGGAATCAAGTGCGTAGGATCTTGCGTGGTCCAAGAGACGTCAGGAGTGCGAGTGCATCTGAATCGCTTGGAGGGAAGGTAGAACTACATCCTAGTCCGAAATCTGATAATAGGCTAGTGTTTTAGCGGCTTAATACAGTGTGGTATTCAAAACTGGACTAGGTCCCGGGGTTTTTCCGCTGGATTGCGGGTTTCTCGTTAACAAAAGATTCGGTGTCTTGTTTTCCTTTATTTCTGCATTATATTATTTTTACATTATAATTAAAGTATTGCAAGTGGTATTGATCGTGTACCCCGACAAGACTTATCTTGTTGAGATTCCAGTTCGCGTTCGTGTACAAGTCATGTTTCATACTTGTGGGGAATTCACCTTGTTACACAATCCCCGTGATTGTACAAGGGATAATTTTTTATTTGTTCGTGATCGAAAGTTGGTGGTGTAGCTTGGTATCCCCTACTTTTCAGTAAACACTCACTCATTTTACAGGGGAGTGTGTATGATGGCCTCATTGTTTGGTGATGCTTCCAAACAAGTAACGAAAAATTGTTGTTGATCCTGAACCAATGGTAATCATAATTTCATCATTAGTATAGAGAAATTTTGCTAGTTCTTGTGTTCAACAAGCGGATTAATTTTGTTAGCGCATTGGAAAAAGAATTAAGCCTGGCAAAAACTTTTTTTTTCTTGAACGTTTGCCTGTGCGGCACAAAGAGAACAACAAACAAAAGAAAGAAAAAACAAAGCAATCCAACCTAGCTAGATTGTAGGATAACAAATGGGATTTAGGGAGATGTCCACCAACAAGTTTGGACATTGTGAATCTTAGCGGAAGGTGCAACATCTTGAGCCATAAAGTCGACTCTCTTCGGAACAAACTGAAACTCAATAAAGTTCATCATAGTAGTCTGGCAAAAACATTTAAACATAAAACAAATGAGTTTAGTATTCAACAAAGAAAGATTGTATTGGTTAAAATATAATTTTTACCCAACATCTATTTTGTGATGGCGAATAGAGGGAGGTTTTAATTTCAGATGACATGTTTACACTAAATGTGTTTTAAGGAGCAAGGTTACGTAAGTTTGGTACACCAAACCCTTTAGAAAATTTTGGTGCAGCGCACCGGGTAGTATTCTTGTATAGAAGAATTTCCAAGTCAAGTACTAACAGTACATATCGATATGTACTGGAGACGATACATATTGATATGTACTGAGATTAGTACATATTGATATTTATTATATCTTCTTCTTCACAAATCCATTCTCGTATCTTCTTCTTCTCAGTTTTCTTCTTTCCAAATTTGCAGATCAAATCATTGAGAATAAAAAATATATCTTCTTCTTCACATCCATTCTCGTATATCTCTTCATCGTTTTCTTCTTCTTCACTTCATATCTAATTTTTCTTTCCAAATTTTTTGATCAAATCGTTGAGAATGAAAAGAGAATTACAAATCAAAAAAATTCAATGCGAATCAAAAAAATTCAATTCGAAGTTAATATGAATATAAAGTTGTCAGGTTTTAGAAATCATTGAAATAAGATTTGAATCGAATTAAAAGAATAATAAGATCTGAAAACTTATATTGTTTCTTCATTTTGTTGATGAATCATTGAATGATACTCGATGGTAATAATTTCTTCATTAATAGTTATGTTTCACACGAGTTTTTGGGAAGAAGACTAACTTTGGCCCACCACCCAATATTTTTAATAGTTAGGCTAACCATGAACCCGTTTAAGTTAAATGTGTCCAAAGACTAAACTGCGGATTGGATACAAAAATTCATAAAAATTAAAATCAAATGAATAATTCTTGGTGATTTGAAACATGTTAAATATCTTACTTTACGTTGTTCTTTTTTGTATTTCAATCAACAATACCATAGACAAATGTACCATCCAGAGTACCAAGTATGGCATTCATATGCTCTTGCACCACCTTCCAAGCCCCAACCACATGTCTTCCTCTCTCAGCCCCAACCACCTTGAAAATAACAGTGGGTTTAAGGCGAAAACAAACCACAGCAAATGCTCGAGGAAATAGAAATTCAAATTTGTTATAGATACCGACGAGCCCTTGAAAATGCTTAGACATTTTAATATGACTCCTAAGGAAAGTTCTCAAGTTAGCAATTCCGTAGCTACGAAGTACTGACCGAAGTTTCATTGATCAAATATTCTACTTAGAGCTACTTTCCAATCCTTGTCATCGATGACTTGTTTTGATTCAGTTGCTTTGTTCTTTTGATAGTCTGTGTTTGTTGATAATGCTTTAACAAGGGACTTGAGTCTTTAACTTATACAACTACCAAAAATAGTGAGAACTACTTGTTTTAAATTTTAATAAGTGAATAGCATTGACGATAACAAACATATTATGGATAATTAAGATGAATAACCTACACCAAAATCACAAAGAGAGGCGATATTTAACGTGGTTCGATCGGCTTGAGTTGCTCGATCTACTCCAGTAACTCCACGGAGAAACCCTGCATGATATATTATTATTCCAAGATAATTTGATGCTATATGGTTTACAATTTCACTAACACTCTTTATTTATAGAGTGAAATACATGAATAAATAAGTTCAATAATATTCTATATAATATCTTAGGATATAGGCGAACATTTGGTAATGTCAAAATAAAGATTGTCTTCGTAATAAAAATAAAATAAGATCTTCCATTACGAGATAATTACCATAAATCCATAAGGATACTTAAGAACGGTAAATATAAAAATAAGAACATAATAATTAATATTATGTCGATGATCGTGAAATAAATTGATTGTATAAAATGTTGATTCTTTCAACATAATTCGGTCAACTTTAATTTAATTGTTTAGGGATGACTAATTCAAATCGAAAATGTAGTAAATGAAAGGTAGATATGCAAAATATTAACAACATGAAACTTACTGTTTTGTAGAGTAGTAACGCAAGTGAACACTGTTTTGTCGATACCGAAGTAGAAACATGAATAATTGATTGATTATTTCATTAGAACAAGAACAACAAAATATATAGATTACAGAAGCGATTGGATCGAGAGCATTTCTGCTCTGACACCATCTTAAATTTGATCTACATATAAAAATTTAAGATGGATAACATTGAGATAACAAGCAGATTATAATAATCAACGATATACAATAATCAAGATAAATACCCTACGTACCCAAATAATAAAGAGAGATGATGTTTAACGTGGTTCGATCGACTTGAGTTGCTCGATCAACTCCACATAGAAACCCTGAAAGGTAGATGATATATTATTGATCCAAAGATAATTGGATGCTGGATAGTTTACTATTACATTGAAACTCTTTATCTAGAGAGTGAAATATAAAGAATAAATAAAATCAATATTATTCTCTATTATATCCTAGAATATAGAATTATAGGAAAGCTAGGTAGCTACATGCCTTATCTGAAAACTATC